>JAVIAB010000160.1:74193302-74423302 GCA_032433765.1 Megaustenia siamemsis | reverse complement strand
GAAGAGCAAAAGACCACAAATCATATCGCCTCTGACGCTGAAAGGCAAATGGAATAGCAAAAGAACTAAAACAATCTTCCTTTTTCTTGATCTCCGTTGGAACTGGTACAATCATCCTTTTCTTGAAATCAGTTGGAACTAGTAAAATCTTCCTTTTCTTGAAATCACTTGGAACTAGTATAATTTTCCTTTTCTTGAAATAAGCTGGAACTAGTATAATCTTCCTTTTCTTGAAATAAGCTGGAACTAGTAAAATCTTCCTTTTCTTGAAATCAGTTACAACAAGTATAATCTTCCTTTTCTTGAAATAAGTTGGAACTAGTACAATCTTCCTGTTCTTGAAATAAGTTGGAACTAGTACAATCTTTCTTTTCTTTAAACCATTTGTTGTTGGGTTGAGGCGTCGCATGAGAAAGGAAGAATGTAAAATATAACTTGATAGCTGCAGAGGCTGTAATGCCTATTTTTGTTATCACTTCCCTTTTAAATGTAGTCTCCTTCTTATGTGTATCTGGACACGTTTAGGATAGAAATGTTTTGGTTCCTCTATGTGTCTTTTATTCCGTCTATCCATCGCTTCTTTGGTCTCCATCTTGCTCTCTGTCCTGATGTTTTGAGGCAGAAAGCTTTTCATGTTATTTAGTCTGGTTTCATCTTACCAAGTGCCCGAACCTTTTCATTTGTTGTTTGTATATATATATATATATATATATATATATATATATATATATATATATATATATATATATATATTCCATCATCATCATCGTGTGCCATACCAGTTGGCGTAGGCGATCATGTCCTTCCACAATCTTCTATCTGCAGTGCATCCTATCAGTTTTGTTGTTGGCTGTGTTCCATGCCATGACAAAAAGCTATATAGTATTTTCTCTCTTTATCGTCCGCGATCTCTCTTTCCCTGTATTTTGCCTGTTGTAACCAAGTATTCCAACATTCCTCTTCTCATGATGTGCCCGAAAAATGTTGACTGTTTCTTTCTGATGTTTTTTTAGGGGCTCCATTTGTTATAGTATATTTACTGTTTCTTATTTCTTGATAGTATTATTATTATTCATTGAGAGCACTTCACATTTATAGTTGACACACCATTAATCATGACAGAGTGCTCGTATGTTCATTATATAATCATAATCAAGTTTATTGATATCGCTTGGCACATGATTCGTACTAGTGGTTGATGCACTTTTCTTAAATTAAGTGTTCTTTAATTCTGGACATCTCGGAGGCAAATCGCCGGTGGATATGATTTGTCCACAAGTGCATATCTTACATTCAACATTTAATCTCTCTATCAACTTACTTACGATAGAAATATGAAGCACAGTTCTTGAAAACTTGAATCACAATTTCACATCACTAAGGTTCATATATTCATTATTTACTTTACTACTCTCTAGTCTATTTATTCTGAATTGTCCTAATAATTATTGCCCCATAATTCTATTGTGTTGAAGGTTATATACTCAGCCACAACTCTTCGCGTGAAAATCAGTAGCCAATTAAATTGTCGCAAAGTGACAAATTGCAACCTTTTCAGCCAATCAAATCTCAAATCTAAGATTCCACCGCCACTTTACCTCTCATCATTGTACTCAAAATCTGACCTGTGTCTCAACTGTCCACGACTTGACAATAACAGATTATTTTCGTGACTTTTCTATAACCCCTTTCAAAATAATTATTACTTCATGACTCTGGCCTTTCCTGGTAGTTGAATGACAACTTATTTATCAGACGGCCAAAGTCATGGGGTCAATGCATGCTTTTGTCATGCGTCTACTCTCACTTACACAAACTTGGTTGAAGTGGAAATTTCCATTGTCTCTAAACTTATCATCGTGTCCAGTAATTCTGGACCTTCCTACCTTATCTAGGTGGGTGTCCTTGTTATGTCCGAGTATAATTCCTCGGTGGGTGTCCCTATCACTACTATGAACTCTGCGTTATCTCTATTTCTACAAGTTGTTATTCTGGCTGGAAATTTTCCATACCTTAAATTTATGTCTTAACTACTGATGGTCGCTACCATATGTTACTACTATTGTCCATAAATAAGTGGGTATCGGTTAATTTACCTGCCCCATGCTCTCACTAGCTTACTCTATTACATATTTTTTGTGTTGGCCTCTTTGAGAATTTCCTCACCGGACTTTTTAGCTTTCCTTTGAACTTTCAATATTCTTCTGAGAAATCCCATCTATGTAGTCTGTAATCGTCTTTTCATTTGTTTGTTTATGGTCCATGATTAGCTTCCATAGGTTAGAATTGGCTCTATATAGCACCAATGAACTCTCTTTCTCACTTCTATTGATATAAATTTGTTGCATAAGATGTTTTTTAATTTCTGAAATACTATTTTGGCCTGACCTATTCTGCTTTTTATTTCTGTGGTGCATCTTCCATCTTATGTCATTATTGTGCTCAAGTATTTGAAGCGCTGCACTTGTTTCAGATTTGTCCTGTTTATTTGTATGCTGCATGATGGTGATGATTCTATACCTATTCCAGGCACGGTTTAATTCCGATCTGTTTTTTTTTTTTTATTTTCACATTGGGTAATCCATCTATCTTTGTGTTGTGTGTTACCTTTCACAAGCGCACCATTTCGCAGGTTGGTATCCTCAACAAGTAGAATAATTTGTTCTTCATCTTGAAACTAGAAGACGTTGTTCATAAACTTTGACATTTCCAACTGGTTGGTGATTTATAACTGATTAATGACGTCAGGACGAACGAGCCCGAACCAAACGAGACCCAGCTTCATCGCCTCAAGAAAGCCACTTTAAACTCAATAACAATTCTGAACAAGTGATTGGAGATCTTAGTAGGAATGTAAACAGGCTACGCCAAAATACAACCGCATCAGATGCCATTGGCAGATAGGCGCTATTGCTATAGCTTGATGTCAACATGACACAGCTCAAACTGTGATTATTTAACGCCAGTTCAAAGACGAAATAGGAAAAGCAGCAATCCTTCATTGAAATCAAAGAAACACTTTTGCTAAAGTACATTTTCTTTTTGTGGAAACAGATTTGAAGAAAAAAAAAAGAAAGAAAAAAAGCAGCGACAAAAATGAAACCCTTGAATTGTTATTTTATTAAAGAAATTGAGGATTGGGTGGACAGTGAAGGAGGCACATAATGAATTATTTGAAAAACGGAAAATGAAAAAAACTACGATATTTAACCGAATTTGAACAAAATCAGTTACAGTGTCTGAGCACTGAGCATAAAGAGAGGAGACACGATAATTTACTGTAAGTTATCTTGTTAGGGAAATCACAAACTAAACGATAGAAAATTAAGGTGGACTGATAACTTGAAATGATAAAATTGACTGATAACATAGGCCTGGAGAAAGTTCAGAGCTACAACTATCTTGGACATACTATAACCAGTGATGGAAAATGTACAACTGAAATAAACAAAAGAATATGAATGGCAAAAAGGAATTCTAATGCCATGAAAAATATACTAGCATCAAAACAAATAACACCAGGGCTAAAACTAAGAATAGCAAAATGTTACATCTTCTCAATATTCCTGTTTGGTGAAGAAACATGGACATTAGACAAAAAAGCAGAAAATTGAAGCCTCTGAAATGTGGATTAATAGAAGAATGTAAAGAATTGTATGGAAAGAAAAAAAAACAAGCGATGAATTTTTAAAACAATTAAAATGAAAAGAGAACTATTAACCACAATTCAGATAAGACAAATGAGATCTTTTGATGCATATTAAAATGCCCAGCAGACTACTAAAAGTAATCTTGGAAGGGAAATAACAAGGTAAAAGTGGTAGAGGCAGACCAAGACTAACATGGACGAGTAACTTCAACAAATGGACAAGTCAGCTTATGACAACCTGCACCATCAAAGCAAGAGACAGAGCGGAATGGCGCTCTATGGTAGCCATACTTCGATGGGGAAACGGCACTCAATGATGATGATGATGGTGATGATGATGGTGATGATGATGATGATGACACGAAGAGAAGAAAAGAGGAACACATGATACAAGGCAAGAGCAATAGTGAAATGGCGCTCCATCGTAGCCAACCTTCGAAATGGTGATGACATAACAGAATAATGAATATGATGAAAAAAGACTAGTGGTTTTCAACTTGTTGACAGTGGATAATTAAATTTAAAAATAGGAAAAACAAATCCATCTCATGACGCTAATTGCTAAGTTAAACAAAAAAGGTATGAACGCACTGATGTTATTTCAAATAATATTTTAATTTAACAAATTAGGAGTTTTAGATTATTTTTCGTATTTTACTTTGGGTGTTTTATTGAAGCATCAGAACTTTTTGATGTAAATTAGATAACACATTCAATTGCCGTTTTGTAAATGGCTGCTTTATGTAAATCAATGATAGGAGCTTTCACTTGTACACAGTGAGTTATCTTGTTCCAATCTTTAACTTGTACACAGTGAGTTATCTTGTTCCAATCTTTAACTTGTACACAGTGAATTATCTTGTTCCAATCTTTAACTTGTACACAGTGAATTATCTTGTTCCAATCTTTAACTTGTACACAGTGAATTATCTTGTTCCAATCTTTAACTTGTACACAGTGAATTATCTTGTTCCAATCTTTAACTTGCCCACAGTGAATCACCTTGTTCCAATCTTTAATTTGCCCACAGTGAATTATCTTGTTCCAATCTTTAACTTGCCCACAGTGAATTATCTTGTTCCAATTAGGTGTGTTTCCTTCCTTCCTTTCCTTCCCTTCCCTTTCCCTCCCCTCCCTTCGCTCTCCCCTACCTCCCTTCCTTCCTTCCTTCCTCCCTTCCTTCATTCTTTCATTCCTTCCTCCCTCCCTTCCTTCTTCCCCCCCCCCGTTTTTTCCTTCCTTCCCTCCTCTTCCCATAACACTTGCAGTCGTTGGAGCATGACTGACAAACTTCATTAACCATCTCCATGTATCGACAGTCACTCTTCAGTACTCTTCGATATCGAGGCCTGTCCATTCGTTGATGTTATCTTCCCATCTCTTTCTCTGCCTACCTCTCCTTCTCCCTCCTTTAACATTACCTTGTAGAATGCTATTTGCTACTCCAAATGATCGATGCCCACCCAATCTCATTTTGCGTTTCTTCACAATAGTCAAAAGATCATCATGCACTCCGATTTGGCTTGTTGTATCATTTTAGTTTAACCCAAATAACCAAATCATTTAGGGAACTTTTTCATTTGTGATACGATCTAAGTGAGAGATTCCCAAAACCTGATGATGACATTTCATCTCCATAGCCTGTGTTTTATTCAGTAGCTCTTGCTATAACACTGTAATTTTGCGGAACATAATAATATAATATGAGATTGTGGAAGGACATGATCGCCAACGCCAATCTCGGTACGGTACATGATGATGATGATTGTGTATTGCCAGATAATTTGTTAGACTCAAATGACATATAGATTGTGTTTTACTTATCACCATCATCATATGCCATAGCATTTCACGTAGACGATCATGTCCTTCCACAATATTCTGTTCAAGTGTATTGTATTAATTCTGTTTACTAAGCCAACAATCAAACTATCTCGTATCGTCTCTCTTTGTCGTCCGCGATATTTCTTGCCCTGTATTTTTCCATTTGTAACCAAGTGTTCCAACTTTCCTCTTCTCGTGATGTGCTCGAAAAATGTCGGTTCTTTCCATCTGATGTTTAGCTAAGCTCCAATTATGTGCTGACCTCTTTCAGAATGTCCTCCTTGTTCCTTTTTAGTTGTCCAGGGAACTCTCAACATTTTTCTGAGAAATCCCATCTTTGTTTCTTCTGTCCAGGGAACTCTCAACATTTTTCTGAGAAATCCCATCTTTGTTTCTTCTGTCCAGGGAACTCTCAACATTTTTCTGAGAAATCCCATCTTTGTTTCTTCTGTCCAGGGAACTCTCAACATTTTTCTGAGAAATCCCATCTTTGTTTCTTCTGTCCAGGGAACTCTCAACATTTTTCTGAGAAATCCCATCTTTGTTTCTTCTAATCGTGTAGGTTGACTTTTCTTAAAATGTTTAACCGAATTTTTCAGGAAAAGAAAGACGGCACAGACGTATTGCTGATCACGTAACCCGGAAATATCATCTTCTTCAGGTGCCATGCCGGTTGGTGTAGGGGATTATCTCTCTCCACATCACTCGGTCCTTCAAATCATAAATTCAGTCAGTGATCTTTTATTACGCCATTTGGAAACGCGGTTCAATATTTTTTTTCTCTTGGCTTTGCTCTGCTTTTCTTTCCTTTCTTTTTCCCAGTTGTTATAGTATTCTCCACGCCTTCTATTCGCATTACATGCCCTATATATGTAGTTTGTATTTACCTTGAAATGTTTAGGATATTTCTAGTTCCTCTAGCTCGTTTTAAACATTCCTCATTTGTAATTTTTGCTATCAATGAAATTCGTAGCATTCTTCTGATAAAAAAAAAAAAAACAACATCTCAGCTGCCTCTAATGTGCTTTGTGTTGTCTTACTTATCGCCCATCACTCACTTCCATATAGTTGAACAGGGCGTTGTGCCGATGATAAAATAAATTCCTACTTTGTGTGTTTTCTGTATAATTCATGCACTGTAAAATAGCATCACCACTTCTATATTCATTTCTCGTTACGTCTGTTCTGATTACATTTGCAGTTTTTCCCCCCTTCAAATATTGCAGATTTAATATTTTAATCCACCATTCTTGCAGCTTAAATATGGATCACGTTTGACAGTGATAATACAGGGATCACAGAACTTGCAATTTATCATTTATCTTTTGGGAGCTTCGATAGCCTAGTTGGGGAAACCACTCGACTGGGCACTGATATTCGGACAACCCTTGTTCGATTCCCGATGGAAGCAGTGTGAGTTGTACCAATGGTTGGAAAAAAATACCCCCGTGGTCGACCCAGTCGCTGGCAGAAATGAGTACCAGGGTAGTAATCTGGGAAGGTAATGAAAGCCGCTTCGCATTGTGAGCTTCGATGCTTGAAGAGATACTATCCAGAAGTCTCCGACCACATCTGGATAGGCGGCCGAGCACATATGGGTGAAACTCGCGTGCAAGGACGCCGGTTCAAATCTCGTGCTTTACCTTGACCTTCATTTATCATTTGCCGACATCTGGATATTTGAGTGTTTGTTTGCTTCCCTGTGTTTATCATAGGACTTATAGCACGTTTGATGTCCTTTATAGTTCTCGCTAACGGGTCTCAACTTAAGCTATCCCTCTCGTTATCCGTTTTTTAAGTGGGTTGTATGCTGTTGTGGGTGCTATTTTTAAAATGTGATTTTCACTTTCACTTTTGGGTGGCATTTGCGGTCTCATTCATCATCAAGTACCATGCCTGCAAGCTTCTTGATCAAGTCTCTCCACAACTCTCGATCTCGACAGTTATTTATCATTTCTGTTGTTGACCTTCTGCCAAACCATTATTTTAAGCAATTAAGTTATTGTTTCTCTTTGCTTTCCTCTATCTCTTCGTCCCTCAATTTTGCCAGTTGTTACAATATATTCCAGCTGTTCTCTTCTCATTGCATGGCCAAAAAATTATCATTGTTTCTTCCTAATATTGGAAATTAGCTCTCTTTTTGCTTTGGCCTCTTTCAGAACGTTTTCATTACTCTTCTTAGCTATCCATTGTATTCTCAACATTTTTCTGTAAAACAACATTTCTACAGCATCCAGTAATTTTCTTCCCTGTTGTCTATGATTCACATCCATATGTTTTAGAATGCTCTTTTTATGTTATGCTCTTTTTCTTGTTTCTTTTGTCAAAAATGAATTGCACAGTATCTTCCTAATTTTTTGGAACGATGCTTTTGCCTAAGCTATTCTGCATCTCACCTCAGTTGTACATCTCCCATCTGAGGTTAACATTGTTCCCAGATATTTAAATTCATTTACCTGTTTTAATATTTTTATACTTGTCTTTATATTGTGCATTGCGGCGATGCATTTTTTTGTTGCTACCATTACGTCTGTCCATTTTATTTTTAGGCTGAGTCCTTCATTTTTGCTTTCCTTCTCTATAATGTAATGGAAGAAGTTGACAAAGAAGAAAATGTCCAGGAAGAAGATGAAAAGGAAGAAGATGACGAGGAAGAAATGAAGAGGAAGAAGGAGACGAGAAAGAAGATGAAAAGGAAGAAAATATCGAGGAAGAAGATGAAAAGGAAGAAGATGACGAGGAAGAAATGAAGAGGAAGAGGAAGAAGATGACGAGGAAGAAGAAGACGAGGAAGAGGAAGAAGATGAAGAGGAAGAAGATGAAAATGAGGAAGATTAAGAGGAAGAAGATGCCTAGGAGCAAGATGACGAGGAACAAAATGACGAGAAGCAAGATGACGAGGAACAAGATGACAAGAAAGAAGATGACGAAGAAGAAGATGTCGAGCAACATTTCTTGTAACTCAAGAGTCAAAGTGAGTAAAGTGCGAGCTACTGCAGATTACAAGATTTAGTCTAAGGTTGAACGGATCGTGTCTCTCCAGGAAGTTGGCAAAACCAACACGATAATAATGTAAACGTGTTGTGATGATGTATGGAGCCAAACAGTGATATTTGTTCCTTCCTGTCAGAAGATATAAGATAAACAATAAAATAGTATTGAGCAGCTAAAATAATAGAAAGATAAGACACACAACAACGTTTCGGCAAAAATCTTCATCAATTACAACAAACTATACAAATTAAACATAAATTGAAGCCAGAAAAAGAACAAACTATACAAATTAAACATAAATTCAAGCCAGAAAAACAACAAACTATACAAATTAAATATAAATTCAAGCCAGAAAAACAACAAACTGTACAAATTAAACACATAAATTCAGGCCAGAAAAACAACAAACTATACAAATTAAACATAAATTCAAGCCAGAAAAACAACAAACTATACAAATTAAACACATAAATTCAAGCCATAAAACACTGCAACGCTGTAAAAATATGTTTGTTATACCTGATGAAGGTTTTTACCAAAACGTTGAAGTTTATCTTATCTTTCTATTGTTTAGCTTCTCAATACCATGTTAATGTTTATTATGTATGAATTCTGCAGCTATACTCGCGGCCCCACCTAGTATATAATGCTAAATTATAATATTTTAAAATTAAACATTTTAAATTAAAAAAATTTTAAAAATAAAATAATTTAAAATTTTGGGGGCCTCGGTAGCCTAGTTGAAAAACCACCCGACTGGACAACCGACGTTTGGACAACCCGTGTTCGATTACCGCTGAGAGAAGTGTGAATTGTACTCGTGGTTGGAAAAAAAAATAATACCCCCACGGTCGACCCAGCCGTTGGCAGAAATGGGTACCAGGGTAATTACTCTGGGAAGGTGAGGAATGTCGCTTCGCATCTGGGTTCCGATGCTTGAGGCTACACTATACATAAATCTCCGAACGTTTCTGGATAGGCGGCCGAGCACATATGGGTGGAAACTCGCGTGCTGAGACGCCGGTTCAAGTCTCGTACTTTACCTTTATTTTTAAATGTGATATTTGCGCTTTATTTGGCAAGCGCTATACATTTTTTTTAAAAATACGACGATCGTAATTTTCAAGAGGACGTGAACTTCCGGTATATGGTGGATAGGCGGCGGGAACAATTGAAGGCTATGCATGAAAAGTGTTCCTTGTTGCAGTTTCCTCATAATCCAAGTCCGGCTTGTTGCAGGAGCTACTGAGTTAAGTGCTCTGTGCACACCGTGAGCTGTGTGTCTCATCCGTTTTGGTCATGTTTCGATATTCCAATTGTTTACGATGAATGATGATATCGTCTGACAGGGAGCAGTTGGCTGTGTTCACTTTCTGCGCGGTTTCGATTTATGTCTTTTGGCGTGTGCTGAGACTGCTACGATGGGAACTACAGTTACCTTTCTTTGTTTGGGAGATGGGATTCCGATGATTCCGCTGGAATGGGCGGTTGACCAATTATGGATTTTAATTCGTTTGCAGTGATACCGGGGCCTTCCATAACCAAATAACCAAATCCGTTTTCAGCATGGCGTTTTTGAGTTCTAGGTTGCCTTCCTTCTAGATTCTCACTCACTTGGCCAGGCTAGACTGATTAGTCTGTTACTAGAGGCACCGCGAAGAGGTCTGAATAGTTCTGATTCACCAATTGTGACGCAAGTCTTCAACTACAGCTCTCTGACAACATCAGATCTGTCAGGCGTCTTGTCTCTATCTGAGTGATTGAACTATGGCCAATGTACGTACTGGGGACAACTCGAATGCTTTTAATTTGCTCTGTACCATATCAGCAAATTTTTAATATCTGAGAAGTGTAGTAACTAACAATGGAGACTGTCAGGAAGTGATCGAAAGAAGATTAGCAATCATCATCATCACCATGTGCCATACCGGTTGGCGTAGGTGATCATGTCCCTCCACAATCTTCTATCTACAGTGCATCGTATCAGTTCTGTTGTTGACTGTTTTCCATGCCATGACACCAAGCTATCCAGTATCTTCTCTCTCTGTCGCCCGTGATCTCTCTTTCCTTTTATTTTGCCAGTTGTAACCAAGTATTCCAACTTTCCTCTTTTCATGATGTGCCCGAAAAAATGTTGATTGTTTCTTTCTGGTGTTTTTTAAGAGCTCCCTTTTTGTGTTGGCCTCTTTGAGAACTTCCTCATTGGTCTTTTTAGCTGTCTAGGGAACTTTCAAGATTCTTCTGAGAAATCCCATCTCTGTGGCCTCTAATCGTCTTTTCATTTGTTTGTCTACTGTCCATGATTCGCTTCCATAGGTCAGAATTGGTTCTATATAGCACCGATAAATTCTCTTTCTCATTTTTATTGACATAGATTTGTTGCATAAGATATTTTTCATTTTCTGAAATGCCATTTTAGGCCTGAGCTATTCTGCATTTTATTTCTGTGGTGCATCTCTCATCTGATATTATTGTGCCCAAGTATTTGAAACGTTGCACTTGTTTCAGATTTGTCTCGTTTATTTTTATACTGCATGATGGCCGTGATTGTTTCTTCGATATAACCATTACTTCTGTTTTCTTACTATTCAGACTGAGACCTTTCTTGTTGCTTTCTTTTACTATTATGTCTATCATTTCTTAGATTAGCAATAGCAACACATAAATTAAATACCATAAACACGTGGAACAATACCAGCAAGGCAGAAACAATATATAATTGCTAGGGCACGTATCTTCCCCATTGCAACATACGGTTCTGAAGTCTGGACAATCACGAAAACAGAAAGGAAGAAAAATGAATTCATTGAAATCAACATGCTACAGGTAGCCATTCAGGGTGTAAGTGTTTTATTGAAGTGTTTTATTGAAGTGTTTTATTGAAGTGTTTTATTGAAGTGTTTTATTTAAATGTAAGTTTTTTTTTTATTTATTGTTTTATGTAAGTGCTTCATGTAAGTGTATTATGTAAGTGCGTTCTGTAAGTGCTTTATATAAGTGTTTTATGTAGTGATTTATGTAAGTGCTTTATGTAAGTGTTTTGTGCAAGTGTTTTATGTAAGTGTTTTATCTAAGTGCTTATGTAAGTGTTTTATGTAAGTGCTTTATGTAAGTGTAAGTGTTTTATATAAGTGTTTTATGTAAATGTTCTATGTAAGTGTAAATGTTTTATGTAAGTACTTTATGCAAGTGCTTTATGTAACTGTTTTATGTAAGTGTTGTATGTAAATGTTTTATGCAAGTGCTTTATGTAAGTGTTTTATGTAAGTGTTTTATGTAAGTGTTTTATGTAAGTGTTTTATGTAAATGTTTTATGCAAGTGCTTTATGTAAGTGTTTTATGTAAGTGTTTTATGTAAGTGTTTTATGCACGTGTTTTATGTAAGTGTTTTATGTAAGTGTTTTATGCAAGTGTTTTTTGCAAGTGTTTTATGTAAGTGTTTTATGTAAGTACTTTATGCAAGTGTTTTATGTAACTGTTTTATGTAAGTGTTTTATGTAAATGTTTTATGCAAGTGCTTTATGTAAGTGTTTTATGTAAGTGTTTTATGTAAGTGTTTTATGTAAGTGTTTTATGTAAGTGTTTATGTAAGTGTTTTATGTAAGTGTTTTATGTAAGTGTTTTATGTAAGTACTTTATGCAAGTGTTTTATGTAACTGTTTTATGTAAGTGTTTTATGTAAGTGTTTATGTTGTTATGCAAGTGTTTTATGCAAGTGTTTTATGTAAGTGTTTTATGTAAGTGTTTTATGTAAGTGTTTTATGTAAGTGTTTTATGTAAGTGTTTTATGCAAGTGTTTTATGCAAGTGTTTTATGTAAGTGTTTTATGTAAGTGTTTTATGTAAGTGTTTGTGTAAGTGTTTTATGCAAGTGTTTTATGTAAGTGTTTATGTAAGTGTTTATGTAAGTGTTTTATGCAAGTGTTTTATGTAAGTGTTTATGTAAGTGTTTATGTAAGTGTTTTATGCAAGTGTTTTATGCAAGTGTTTTATGTAAGTGTTTTATGTAAGTGTTTTATGTAAGTGTTTTATGTATGTAAGTGTTTTATGCAAGTGTTTTATGTAAGTGTTTTTTGTAATTATTATACAGAATCTATTAATTCTATGCGTTGGTGTTATTCTATTATGGAGAACATGAAAAACAAACAGTGATGTTTTGGAAATCGAGCTTCAGACGAGAGCTTGTGAGATCGATTGGATCCAACACAGCCAAATGAACACCCCTTTATCCCTCCCACCCTACCCTGTACTAGAAGGGTCGGTCGAATTGGGGACACTCTTCTGGAACGATCTGGTTGGGGAGAGGGTGAGATTCTTTCTGTCAGAGGTTCTCAGATTGTTATACTCCAGTCTAGTCGTGGTACAGGGTGTCTTATCCGCTACTGAAGCCGTCATTTTCTCAATAATTCTAACAGCAAGGAAGATATTGCAAGGAAAGTTGAACATGGGTACGGTCATGGTGTGTATGTGTGTAGTACGCGCGTGTGTGTATGTGTAGTGCGTGTTTGTGTGTGAGTGTGTGTGTGTGTGTGTGTGTGTGGCACGCTTACCTGATGCGTCTCCCCCTGCCAATCGGAAGAGGGTACTAGCACAATACGGTTGGTGCTCGTGACTGTTACTGTGTGCAGTACATTTGAGCTCACACGGGATAGTTGGAAAATGTATTGGCATACGCTGAAGTAGCGAGTTTTTCAACATCATCATCATCATCATCATCATCATCATCATCATCATCATTAAGTACCGGGCCTGCTGCCGTAGGTGATCATGTCTCTCTACAACTTTCGATCACGACAGTTATTTATCATTTCTGTTGTTGACCTTCTACCAAGCCATTTTCTTTAGCTGTCTGGTATCTTTTCTTTTTGTTTCCCTCTATCTCTTCGTCCCTCAGTTTCCCCAGTTGTTACAAAATATACCAGCTGTTCTCTTCTCATTACATGGCCAAAAAATTATGATTGTTTCTTCCTAATATTGGAAATTAGCACTCTTTTTGCTTCCCTCTATCTCTTCGTCCCTCAGTTTCCCCAGTTGTTACAATATATTCCAGCTGTTCTCTTCTCATTACATGGCCAAAAAATAATGATTGTTTCTTCCTAATATTGGAAATTAGCTCTCTTTTTGCTTCCCTCTATCTCTTCGTCCCTCAGTTTTCCCAGTTGTTACAATATATTCCAGCTGTTCTCTTCTCATTACATGGCCAAAAAATAATGATTGTTTCTTCCTAATATTAGCAAGTGTTTACCGGTAAAATTATTAAACGGAATTCCGGTTTCGGTAGCGTGTGAAACATCGTTTCAATACCATGTTAATGTTTAATATATATATATGAACTCTGCAGCTATACACGCGACCCCACATAATATATAATACTAAAGTAATAGTAACTAAAATAATAATATTTTAAAATATGATATTTGTGCTTTATTTGGGCCAAAGTAGCCGTTTTCCGCTTGCGTAGTGATCGGAAAATGATTAATTCCCTTTATTGAAAATATAAAGAAGGAACATATAACATAGGTGGGTGGAATGGCACAAGGAGCCATCAACGAAGGCTTACGAGGAGAGCATATTCAATGGTCGACCATGAAACAGATCGAGTAATAGAATATTAGAATCGCTGGGAAGCACAACAGCAGGTGCAGTCGAAAGAAGAGAAGAGCAATACTACCCACTCGAAGGTGAACATGAAAATGTGGAACGAAAGAAGAAGGCGAGGAAGGAAAGAAGAAATTGACGAGGAAGAAGACGACGAGGAAGAAGATGGTGAGAAAGAAGATTAAGTAGAAGAAGATGAAGAGGATGAAAAGGAAGCAGATGACAAGGAAGAAAATGTCAAGGAAGAAGATGAAGAGAAAGAAGATGAAGAGGAACAAGATGACGAGGAACAAGATGACGAGGAACAAAATGACGAGGAACAAGATGACAAGGAAAAAGATGACAAGGAGCAAGATGACGAGGAGCAAGATGACGAGGTGCAAGATGACGAGGAGCAAACGTGACGAGGAGCAAATTTGACGAGGAACAAGATGACGAGGAGCAAGATGACGAGGAGCAAGATGACGAGGAGCAAGATGACGAGGAGCAAGATGACGAGGAGCAAGATGACGAGGAGCAAGATGACGAGGAGCAAAATGACGAGGAGCAAGATGACGAGGAGCAAGATGACGAGGAGCAAGATGACGAGGAGCAAGATGGCGAAAGAACAATATGACGAGGAACAAGATGACGAGGAGCAAGATGGCGAAGAACAATATGACGAGGAACAAGGATGACGAGGAGCAAGATGACGAGGAGCAAGATGACGAGGAGCAAGATGACGAGGAGCAAGATGACGAGGAGCAAGATGACGAAGAACAAGTTGACGAGGAACAAAATGACGAGGAGCAAGATGACGAGGAGCAAGATGACGAGGAGCAAGATGACGAGGAACAAGATGACGAGGTGCAAGATGACGAGGAACAAAATGACGAGGAGCAAGATGACGAGGAACAACATGACGAGGAACAAGATGATGAGGAACAAGATGACGAGGAGCAAGATGACAAGGAAACAACATGACGAGGAGCAAGATGACGAGGAACAAGATGACGAGGAGCATGACGAGGAGCAAGATGACGAGGAGCAAGATGACGAGGAGCAAGATGACGAGGAACAAGACGGGAACGAAGAAGATGACGAGGAGCAAGATGACGAGGAGCAAGATGACGAGGAGCAAGATGACGAGGAACAAGATGACGAGGAGCAAGACGACTAGGAAGAAGATGACGAGGAATAATATGACGAGGAAGAAGATGACGAGGAATAATATGACGAGGAAGAATATGAAGAAAGATTACAGTTCCTCATCACAGATGAAGCAGTTCTATATTCTGCAGCAGAACTTGAAATTCGAGAATTCCATAGCAGCACGTCACAATAAATAATTGGATCGTCAATGTAACAACTCGAGACAATCCAGTGGTATTATTTCAATCAACCAATGAATCAATCAATCTATTAATCAATCAATAACATTATATATAAATCTATATTATATAACCCTGTTTCTGGGCAATGTACATTTAAATCAAAACTAAAGTTAGGAGCTTGGACAATGTCGCAAGCATAAGGAGAAAAAAATTATTCATTGGAAACAAAATGCCAAAGAAAAATTCTTAAAATACATTGGATTATGAAAAAGGGCAATGAAGACATATTAAAAGATTTAAACATTAAAAAGAACTGGCTTATAAACGTCATTCTAAAGAGGACATTGAATAAATATATGGCCACGTAAAAAGACACAGCCTGCTGGAATCAATAATAATGGATGGACAGATTTTGTGGGCATATGTTGAAAGAGGTGAAGGGAGAAGAGTAAGAGGCAGACCCAGAGTAAGATGGACAGATAACATCAAAAAAATTTTACAAAAGCATCAATTGGTAAAGAGTGAAGCCACCAAAAGGGCGAGAACCAGAACTTTGTATTTACCTCAAGGAAGTGAAAAAAGAAAGACGATTACAGGGACTTTTTCTAGACACCAGTCGAACCTGTCTAAGGCGACCATTCACGGGACTTTCAAAAACTGGTCCCATAGGACAGGTGGTCCTGCCTCACAGGTTTCACATAATAAATAGAGCGATACAAAAAATTTTATCCTTAGCACTATGAAAACTAACCTGCAAATCAGCGTAATCCATGAGTAGAACATAGTGCACATGTCGGTCTACAATAGCCACTGGTTGGACACTTTTCATAAAACACGATAGTTAAACACACAAAAATATTTTGTCGAATCACTGATATTCGTTCTTCCAGCGTTAATGCTTTTGGTTTTACACTTTTGACACTGGCCATTTCCTATATTGTGTGTAACACTTTTAAAATCCACAAAAATAATTCACTGAGATACTGTACATGTACGTGAATACACTCTAAGCGGGCAATGACTAATTCTTTAGTTAATTCCTGTAATTTATACGGGCCACGCAATGGTCTACTCTGGTCTAGACGGAACCGCGAAGTGATGTCACTTCACGAATCATAGATCTGCGTCTGCCGTGTTTCTCACACCAGTATTGACTGATAAACGTAACACGTCCCACTGTAATCTGGGACTCACTAAATACGGGAAAACTTCGACACCTGTAGACACCTGTGTCGATCGTTTATGGCTCCCAGCGAGACGGAGGAGGACTGGCTGGTCAGTGTATCGTTGTCTCGGTCTATTACCCGCGTGTCGTAAACGGGATAAATAACATTGGCGGCGGTTAATTAGCCTGGTCTCTGGTCGCGTCATACGGTGAGCGCCGTAATCAGTGTTAGCATATAGTAAAAAACTCGGGGAAATTGTAGACCAGGTCCTATAACCAGGGAAACGCTTTAAACAGGTGGTCCTAAGACCAGGTTCGACTGCATCAAGAAGACTTTGAACATGACAGCTGAAGAAGTGGAAGATGGTCTGGCTTTAGACAGAGATTCTTTCAGATGGGATGTGGTGAATGTAACGTTCTGTGGGAGATCTGGCTAGAGACAGAGATTCTTTCAGATGGGATGTGGTGAATGTAACGTTCTGTGGGAGATCTAGCTAGAGACAGAGATTCTTTCAGATGGGATGTGGTGAATGTAACGTTCTGTGGGAGATCTAGCTAGAGACAGAGATTCTTTCAGATGGGATGTGGTGAATGTAACGTTCTGTGGGAGATCTGGCTAGAGACAGAGATTCTTTCAGATGGGATGTGGTGAATGTAACGTTCTGTGGGAGATCTGGCTAGAGACAGAGATTCTTTCAGATGGGATGTGGTGAATGTAACGTTCTGTGGGAGATCTGGCTAGAGACAGAGATTCTTTCAGATGGGATGTGGTGAATGTAACGTTCTGTGGGAGATCTGGCTAGAGACAGAGATTCTTTCAGATGGGATGTGGTGAATCTGTGGGAGATCTGGCTAGAGACAGAGATTCTTTCAGATGGGATGTGGTGAATGTAACGTTCTGTGGGAGATCTGGCTAGAGACAGAGATTCTTTCAGATGGGATGTGGTGAATGTAAGACGTTCTGTGGGAGATCTGGCTAGAGACAGAGATTCTTTCAGACGAGCTGTGGTGAATGTAACGTTCTGTGGGAGATGATAATATCCGATGTCTAGATATCTCGGTCAAACAGAAACAAAAAAAAAAAAAAAAAAAACTAATGCCCTGTGTGTATTCTGCGCACGTAAAATTCCATTGGTAATTGGAAATGGGAAAAAACGTGAAGGCTAAAAATGATCGCCGCGCGGAAAAAAAAAATAGAAAATAAAATCTCTGCAAAAAAGTAAGTACTCTCGACGATAAAATGTGAGTATGAGTCTAAATTTAGAGAATATCTGCCAGTATGGCGAGGGACACCTGATCACACGGCTGACGGTGTGGTGAAAAAAAATCAAGAAGTGATTTTTATGCAAAATTCATTCCATCGGGACCTCGTTGGTGACATAAAGCTGGCGGAAGCAAGCATTAAAAACAAATTCATGTACTTTATGACACAAGAAAACAATATCGGAAAGATGAGAATATATTCAAAAAAGAAAGATAAGGTTAATAGAGGAATAATCATTTATGTGGTGTTAGGCTGTGGGGGAGAATTCGGTTGTAAAAAAAAAGTCTACATACATTAGATCCAACATTAGAAAGACAAACCGTTGACAGTACAATTTCAACATTATATTCAACATTACAAACAATGTGGCAGTACAGCAGTATAATCAACATTCTCTCTCTCTCTCTCTCTCTGCGATCAAGACTCAATCAGAGTAGGATTCCAGACTCTCTCATGAAGTCAGCTGTCTGTCCAAACGAATCGATTGCCCGATATAGCTTTTCTTCCAGGGAGATGGGCGTGGACCACATTGCTCTTCTCAGGTCCGTGCACCGGGGGCAATCCCGCAGTCACATTGTCCATTGTATAGTGGCACAGGCTGGCTGTACCCATTTTGAACCTGGTGAACATGTGACCTCTCATTCCACTGTGGCCAGTGCGTAGGCGAAGCACGATGACCCGATCCCTCCCCGACAGTTGGTGGCACCCGTCACTCTCGCCACGCCCTGGGTGTTCTCCTGTCCATCCCCCATAGAACTGACCCTTGAGGACGGACCTGGCTTCATCATAATCGAGCGGATGGCTCTCCCGTGGCAATCTTCCTCCATCTCCAGCCAATTTGTCTGCGCGTCCGCTCCCGTGTATATCACAGCGCGATGGTATCCACTGAATGACCACTCTCCGGAAGCCATTGCACAGCTGGTCCAGAGCTGCTCTCAAGCCATCTAGATCACCGCTCCTGGAGCCCCTTAGAGCTAACAGTACTGACAGTGCACCAGCCAGAATCACCAATCTACTTTGCACGCTATTTCCGTGCCGAGTAGCCAGTGTTGCAGCATCCCCGACGGTCTCAGTCTCTGCCTTAAAGTTGTCTGAGAATCCTCCAGTAGTCCATTGACTTGGCGATCCCGTCCTGACCACTCAGCGTCAAGAACACCCCCCCCCCCCTCCATCACCGGTGGCACCCGCAGCAGAGCCATCTGTGTACACGTGGGACCAAGAGTC
The DNA here is from genome assembly GCA_032433765.1 of Megaustenia siamemsis. NCBI lineage: Eukaryota > Metazoa > Mollusca > Gastropoda > Stylommatophora > Ariophantidae > Megaustenia > Megaustenia siamemsis. The sequence goes on along the minus strand of JAVIAB010000160.1, from coordinate 74,404,272 downwards.
CTGCGGGCAGGCATCGTGCACGTGTTCTTCCGCCACGTGTTTTCCCTCCGTGTCTGACTGGGTGCCTCTTCTCATGACCCCTGTTATATTTTCCTTAAGTTCTGGTATTTCATGCCTTCCATGAGGAGACATATCAGATGGGCCCAAGGGTTTCAATATTTTTTGGGAAAGTACTGGGTCTCCAGTAGTTAGTTCATTGGCAATTGCAGCGAAGTCGCTCCTCTTTAGTTGTACAATTCCGGAACCAGTTATTCTTTGGTGCATGGGGTGGCTAAGGAGCCGTCTATATTTCTCCGCTTGTTGCAATACTTTAGTGACCCGTCTGTCATCTAAGGGTTGTAAACCTGTCACCGTTTCCATAGTCCCGACAGGTGTAGATTTCATAGCACCAGTGAAGACACGGGCAGCCCGGCCCTGTGTTCTGACAATTCTGCCAAGGTGTGACTTGGAAGCCATAGCCCAGGCCGCGACTCCATACTCTAGAACTGGTCTCACTCTTCCTACGTATAGTCTTTTCAAAATATTGCTGTCTGCCCCCAAGTCCGTTCCTGCAAATTTCTTCATAATATTTGTTCGTTTTCTGGCCTTTTTCCTTGCTCTGTCTTTCTGATTTTTCCAAGTCATTCTGCGAATCATGGTGACGCCAAGATATGTTGGGTTTTGGTCAATAGGGAGTGTATGGTCTTTTATCTTCAAGTTTGCAGAGAGTGTGTCTCCCGACAGGCTGAAAACCGTATATGTAATTTTTTCTCGCCGATTGGTAAGAACCAGGTGTTCGTCCACTTTCCAAGCCCACCTATGGCATCTTGCATCCCGGGTCCAGCCATCGACATATTTTCCTCGCGAGCCCATAACGCCAGATCATCTGCATATATTGCCGAGTGTATTCTGGGTGGAATGTCCATTACGATGTCATTTATGATAATTAAAAAGAGTGTTGGGGACAAGACTCCGACCCGTGGGACACCCTGTTCGACAGAGACCTTCCTACTTAGTTGATCCCGAACTTGTACTCTGGCCGTTCCATCCTGAAGGCACCGAGAGACCCAATTGAATAAACGACCCCGGATGCCAAGTCCAAAAAGCTTGTTCCTTAAACCCACTCGCCAAACCCTATCAAAAGCCTTCTCCATGTCGACCCACACCGCCAGCGTGTGCCTCTCCTCCTGCAGAGCATCCTCCATCTCCTGTGCAATGTAGGTGACCAGGTCTTCAGTTGATCTGTGCCGACGGAAGCCACCCCGTTGCGGCACGATTTGCTGCTCTGTCTACAAATGTCGCATAAGTCATCCGCCAACCAGCCCCTCCATGAGTTCGCTCAGGCAGCCCAGTAGGCCAATTGATCCATAGCCACCTGGGTCCAGTGGGTCCCCTCCACGCCCGAGGATGGGCACCACATTAGCCTCTCTCCAGATTGCCGGCACATGACCTCTCTTCCAGCTAGCATTTATTACCCCTAGAAGCCGGCTCTTGGCTTTCTGTCCCAGATTTAGGAGCATTTCGTTGGAGATTCCATCTTTACCAGGGGAACTTTTGAGCCTCAATCTTTGAGGGCAACATCTAATTCAGCTGGGGTAAAGATGGTCGTCTGATGCTCTTCTGGTGCTAAAGGCATGTGTTTTGCATCTTGGTTTTCTCGTCCCGCAGCTTTCTGTTTGTCTACTGGAATGTCTATTCTACCAATGTTTTTGTAAGTCTCTATCAGTAGATTTGCTGCCCCCTTGCCCGCGAGGATGCTCTGAACGTGTGCCAATGCCACTGGAGGTCGGCAGCCGTCCTCGCAGCACAGAGCCCTCGCAAGTCTCCACAGCCTATGACCATTCTTGTCTAGACTAAGGCTCAGCACAGAGCCCTCGCAAGTCTCCACAGCCTATGACCATTCTTGTCTAGACTAAGGCTCTCTGTTCTGTCCATCCAGTCCCGTCCCGCCGACATCACGACCCCACGTCCGCATTTGGCCGAGGCCGCCCTGTAGGCAATGTCGCCCCCTGCGCCGTGCGACGCCCCAGCCAGCTCCCCGGCAGAGTCCAGCACCCTCCTCCAGTTTCTGTATCCCCCCGCTCCAGCATGGCCCGTAGTCCCTCCTGCTCCTCCAGGAATGGATTCCCCGGCAGCTCTCATTTCCATTTGTTAATCAACATTCTAAAGACAAACTTGTATAGTACAACTCACACATCAACATTCTAAAGACAAACTTGTATAGTACAACTCACACATCAACATTCTAAAGACAAACTTGTATAGTACAACTCACACATCAACATTCTAAAGACAAACTTGTATAGTACAACTCACACATCAACATTCTAAAGACAAACTTGTATAGTACAACTCACACATCAACATTCTAAAGACAAACTTGTATAGTACAACTCACACATCAACATTAAAATTAATATTCGTCCAACATTACAACTAAAATAAATCAACAGAACAATTAGGACAATTCCACTTTAGATCAAATGTAGACATAATCGACCATGTGTTACCAATGCCAAACATGATCACTTGAGACTAAACATCAACAGAAAGTTTGTCACCACAGAGATGAGATGTCTGGGGAAAGCGCTTGGAGTGACCAGAAAAGAAAAAAAACAGAATCAGAAAGTATAAGAGAAAGAATAGGCATTGATCCATTTCCAAAGCTACATACAGAAACAACAAATAAACTGGTTTGTCCATCTAGAAAGAATGTCGTGTGATTCCTTACTACACAAAGCGTATATTAAAAGAGAAGAAGGGAGAAGAGCAAGAGGCAGACCCAGAGTAAGATGGACAGACAACATCAAAGAAACGTTACAACAACATCAATTGATAATGATTGAAGCCGCCAAAAGTGAGAGAACCAGAACTTTGTAGGAAAGGGTAGAAGAGAAAGTGAAGAAAGATGAAGGAGAAGAATCAAAGTGTCTCAGCAAAAAAAGTAGCAAAACCGCTGATTTCAACAACAAAAAGGAATGAAAGAAAACGGGATATGAAGCATGGGAGAAATGCTTGAAACGAGAAGCCGAGGAATGAAAGCAAATATATTAAAGGACAAAATTAATATCTCAAGAGGAAGTGCCAACAAGATCTTTCTATCACACGATCTTACAACCATAGACCACAAGATGGCGGAAATTCTCAAGTTCAAAATTAAGTGCTGTCTCCGTTTTTCAAGAATGGGTGAAATGGAACTCCAGACATTTATTGATTAGTGTCCTGGTATTGGCTGATGTTTATTCAACTCTTGATGTTAAATCTTCATCTTATAGCGATGCCGTTCTCTTATCTTCTTAGTATATTCGACTAGGCAGCTTTTTAAAAAAATATATTTCTTGATGTTTAACAAATAATATTCTACAACATATAAGATTTCTTCACCTTCTTCTTTTTCTTTTCTTTTTCTTCTTCTTCATATCATAACCAGGGGAAACTTAGTGGGTGTGTAAGAAGACTTATCAACCAACACAGAACTGGAGTCGTCAGTCGCTGGACACTGCGAGACTTGCTGAGGAGGGGATCTGAGCACCTATGGACATGTTCAGAGTGCAATGATGATTATGAGTCATATGACTAAGATATTACTAAGAATCATCATGCGAAGAGTGCGAAACAAAATCAGTTCAGAAATTAGCGATGAACAGTGTGGTTTTGTTAGAGATAAAGGAACAAGCAATGCCATTTATATTATAAGATCTTTAGTAGAAAGAGCCATAGAGGTGAAAACAGATCTATACCTATGTTTCATAGATTATACCAAGGCATTTGACAAAGTAAATCACCAAGAAATAATCAAAATTTTAGAAAGCATAAACGTAGACAGCAAAGATCTAAGAATAGTAAAGAACATGTACTGGCAACAAACAGCGGCCATAAGAACTGGAAACCAATTGGGAATGTTTCAACAAATAAAATAGGGCGTTAGGCAAGGTTGTGTTCTGTCACCAGATTTGTTTAATATTTATAGTGAGATTATTTTAAGATCCATTCTTAATTGTTACGTAGGGCCAGTCTTAACATATCGATGCGAATCATGGACAATAGGACAACAGGCAAGAAAATCACTGGAGTCTGTAGAAATGTGGTTTTACAGAAGAATGTTGAGAATGCCATGGACAGCTAAGAAGTGTAATGAAAATGTTCTGAGAGAGGTCAAGTCGAAGCAATAAGAGAGCTAATTTCCAATATTAGGAAGAAACAATTATCATTTTTTGGCCATGTAATGAGAAGAGAACAGCTGGAATATATTGTAACAACTGGAAAAATTGAGGGACGAAGAGATAGAGGGAAACAAAGAGAAAAAAAATAACAGACAGCTTAAGAGAATGGCTTGGCAGAAGGTCAACAACAGAAATGATAAATAGCTGTCGAGATCGAATGTTGCGGAGAGACATGATCGCCTACGCCAGCAGGCCCGGTACTTGATGATGATGATGATGATGATGATGATAATGATGATGATGATGATGATGATGATGATATATTATGATGATGATGATGATGATGATGATGATGACCACTGGCTATTCCTTCATCTCCTCTTTCAATATTTGTTTTATATGGGACATCATCTGTTGACATTCTTTCTAGATAAGCAAACACTTGCAAGTGTTTTATTTTGCATTTCTTCAAAATTAGTGGGAAAATGTCGCTAAAGGAGACAAACAGAAATTGAAGAACAAGAAAGAAAAAAACATTGAGATGAGCCCAGTCACGCCAAGTGGCGTATAGGGAATATGGTGTTAGTGACCATCAATGTTACAGACCTTCAGAACATGATTTGTGGGGTAATTTGGTCGGTATTACGCCTGTGCCGCTTTATTTTCCCAGAAAAAAATAGCATGGTGTTAGTGCCCATATATTTGTATAGACCTTTAGCACATAATGTTATGAGAATGCGATCAGCATTACGTCCGTGCTGCTTGTCATACACAGACAACCGGTACCCATTTAAGGCTGGGTGAACCTGGAAGACGTCGATCAGGATCGAACCCATCCTTTAGTCTTTAGTAGTTAGTTCACTGCAGTAACCACTGAGCTATGGCTGTTTCCAATCGCATAACAAGTTGATGTTGTTGACGTAATGCTACGAGTTGATGCGGACAAGGTGCCCTTTTATCTCATTGATGTGGCGGGTCGTAATGGCTTTCTTTACATTCCCGGGTCTTACTGGAACAGTTTTAGTTCGTCTATCCCAGACTATGATGAGAAACTACTACTGTCCAGCCAGCCTAGGGGTACTTATGTGCTAAGTCTTCTATATCAGTAAGAGTCATCACTACAGGGAATACGGCGATTCAAGCTTCTGCTTGTCAGCCCATTTTGCGCAGGCTCAATACTAGGTCTTCTATATCAGTAAGAGCCACGTCTACAAGGAACACAGCGATCCCAGCTTCTTTTAGCCAGTCTCGTATGACGCAGGATCAATACTAGGTGACAAATAATAATAAATGAATGCTATAATAGAGGGAAACTTCCGAGGCGATAATCAGCGAATCAATTCAGAGGAAGAGCTATGTTTCGTCCTAAATGTTTGTCTGCAACGCAAGTATTCAGCCCTACCCTATCCGGGAGATACTTGTCTTAACAGGAAAAATACAGATACACAATGTATTTCCGAGCTGTGATCGCAGCCCTATGCTATAGTCATGAGAACACCTGCGTGAAAGGCATTGCCAATGATGGCTAATTTTTTAGTTATCCGAGTTGGCAGTGTTCCCTAACGTTTGACTTATTGTGGCAAGGCGCTGTGCCAAGGAGTACGGGTTCGATCCTGCTTCGGACCATATATTGTTCTTTGTTTTTTTTTTTCTGTTGTTGATTATTTGTCTTTTTTCCGAGTGCTGTAAACATACCTCTTCCTCTGAATTGATTCGCTCAATACTAGGTCTTATTTAACAGTAATAACCACAAGTACAGGGCTGTAATAACCACCAGTACAGGGCAGTAATGACCACCAGTACAGGGCAGTAATAACCACCAGTACATGGCAGTAATAACCACCAGTACAGGGCAGTAATAACCACCAGTACAGGGCAGTAATAACCACCAGTACAGGGCTGTAATAACCACCAGTACAGGGCAGTAATAACCACCAGTACAAGGAAGTAATAACCACCAGTACAGAGCAGTAATAACCACCAGTACAGGGAACACAGCGATCCTAGCTTCTGTTAGCCAGTCTGTTGTGACGTAGATTATTACTGGAGAAGACCACGAGAAGGTAGAACTGCTAGGTCTTGGTCAGCTGATGGTGCGCCGACCCTGCTATTGCGGCAAGTGCTTTTGTTTCACCATCGAAGGACACAATGATCTATACCGTCGTCGGGGTATAAACAATAAGACCACCACCAGTCACACGCTATGGGGAAACAGTTCTCTTTCTCGCTGTTGTTTCTTTCCCCAACACAGTGAGTTGAGTTTAAAAAATTATTTTTCAGTCATTCCGATGGCAGAGCCCAAAGCAGAGATTGAACCCACCTGCACGTTACCGTAATGCCAACGTGCTAACACACTATAGCACCAACGTTCCCTTGGTGTTTACTTTTTCAAATATGGCGTCGTCTCCACGTGGTCACAAGTCAACACGCTGACACCTATCATCCCTTGATCTCTCTCATCCCTGGCGCAGTCGTTACCTTATCTTCTTCTCAAATATTGATCTTATCTTCCTAGCAAACGTTGACTGTTTTATTCCCATCCCTTGATCTCTTTATCAAAAACCGTAATTAACGCGTTAAATCTGCAACAGCTTTCTTATTTTACGTCGTTTAGCTCACGTATGGGTGTCTGGAGTGGGGCTGGGAGCTAAAGAACAAGAGAGCGGAATAGGGGAAAAAAAATGATACATTTGAAAGCATAAAGATAGACACAACTGCTTGGCTTAGTCTCAAAGTAGTATTTTAGTTCTAGTGATAACAACGTAGCTACATGTATGAATGAAGATGACATGAGCTAACTACATTCTATTCATTCTTGAGACTGAGATTTGATTGGAGTGGTCCAAATTTGTGACACTGATCAAATATGAATATTCTAGAACAATTTATTTCTATGTTGTTGATATTTTAATCATGTTGATATTTTTATTTGGAAAAAGACCAAGACGAAGACCCAGAAGAAGGTGGATAGATGCAGTGGCAGAGACATGTAACAACAAAAGAAAATCACTAATTCAGACAATTCGAGCAGCTCAAGAACGATAAATGATATAACAACGACACCTTTTCGGTACCAGTGAAAAAGAGAAAAGAAAGAAAGAAAATATTTTAGTCCAATAACATTCGTGAGAATAATTATTTCCAAATTTGATCAATTTGAGCCTTTGTTGCGTTAAATATTCATATTGTAACCACAAATATTGTAAAAAGATTACGTTATAACATCTGTTATGATCATTTGTTATGTGCTATAGCAGAATTGTACTGAAGTCAAGTTTCAGAGATGAGAAAATTTACCAAAGCTACTAAAGTGTCATCAACAAACAGAAGTGAACAAAAAATACAATGACTTGGTATGATGATAAGAGAGGAGGAGCAGAATGTGACAAGAGCCATAAACAAACGCTGGATGGTCTAGAAGTAAGACGTCAACCTCTGACCAGCAAATATTTCAGGTTTGAATCTCGAAAGAGAGAATCAGGGCGAGTTTTTTCATCTACTTCGTGGTTTTTTCGTGACTTCACCCTTCCTGATCTCTTGGGTACTGAGATCCGATATCTAGTCCTCTCTGGGTAGTGAGATCCGATATCTAGTCCTCTCTGGGTAGTGAGATCCTATATCTAGTCCTCTCTGGGTAGTGAGATCCTATATCTAGTACTCTCTGGGTAGTGAGATCCTATATCTAGTCCTCTCTGGGTAGTGAGATCCTATATCTAGTCCTCTCTGGGTAGTGAGATCCGATATCTGGTCCTCTCTGGGTAGTGAGATCCGATATCTAGTCCTCTCTGGGTAGTGAGATCCTATATCTAGTCCTCTCTGGGTAGTGAGATCCGATATCTAGTCCTCTCTGGGTAGTGAGATCCGATATCTGGTCCTCTCTGGGTAGTGAGATCCTATATCTAGTCCTCTCTGGGTAGTGAGATCCGATATCTAGTCCTCTCTGGGTAGTGAGATCCGATATCTGGTCCTCTCTGGGTAGTGAGATCCTATATCTAGTCCTCTCTGGGTAGTGAGATCCGATATCTGGTCCTCTCTGGGTAGTGAGATCCTATATCTAGTCCTCTCTGGGTAGTGAGATCCGATATCTAGTCCTCTCTGGGTAGTGAGATTCGATATCTAGTCCTCTCTGGGTAGTGAGATTCGATATCTGGTCCTCCAGAATAATGTCGATAAACAGGCGGCCTCGTGTGCACTCGCGCACGTTAAAGAACTCTTGGCAGTTAAAGTCGAAAAAAAAATGTGCATGGTGACCTGGACTCCTCTTGAATTTTCACGAATTTCTCAAAGGGAGAGAGGGGAGAGTTATCCAAATCCAAACATCCAATGGATGAATCCGGTGTTCAGTTCTGATGGTCGGCAACGTTCAGACATTTCAGCAGCTAGGGAACATGGAAATAAACGAAGTGCTGCGGTAAAGCTGGGAGCAAGGTACAAATGGTGGGGTGTAACATACACTCCTACAAAGTATGGTGGCAGCTTTACACAGAAGGGACAATACAAAATATTTGACGTTTCGCCCTACAGGCGGCCTTCCTCGGAACAGAGGGACAGCAGAAACATACAAGGAAATGAAGATATATTCTAAAATAAACTAATACTACAGGGAAGTAAGAAAACTGATGTAAATTTACAAACTAAGTCAAACAACAACAAAAAAAAAGCATGAATGGCGCTAGAGAAACATAAAGTCATCATCATCATCAAAGTCCCGTGTCATTTGACGTAGGCGATCATGTCTCTCCACAACTCTCGATCTCGATAGCTATTTATCATTTCTGTTGTTGATCTTCTGCCAAGCCATTCTCTTAAGCTGTCTGGTATCTTTTCTCTTTGCTTTCCTCTATCTCTTCGTCCCTCAATTTTCCTAGTTATTACAATATATTCCAGCTGTTCCCTTCTCATTACGTGGCCAAAAAAATTATTATTGTTTCTTCCTAATTTTGGATATTAACTCTCTTTTTGCTTTGGCCTCTTTCAGAACGTTTTCATTACCCTTCTTAGCTGTATTCTCAATATTCTTCTGTAAAACAATTCTACAGCCTCCAGTAATTTTCTAGTCTTTTTTCCTATTATCCATGATTTACATCCGTATATTAAGACTGGCTCTACATAACATTTAAGAACTCTGAACATAAAATAGCAGCGGTATAAGATAAAAAGGAAACATGCAAATAAATAAAGTGCTGCGGTAAAGCTGGCAGCATGGAACAAGTGGTGGGAAATAACATTCTTCCAATTATGCTGAAACATCAACTATTTGGTATGTTCTTGTTTTTGTAAAGTGGTCACCATAGCCTGTAGGAGCGTAAGTCACGCCCCACCACTTTTCCCATTTTAAGAAGATATTCGTGGTAAAAAAAAATTAAATTAAGAATTAGTGACTCTTGTAGAGAGTCAGAAAGAGAGGATACTTGTATCTGTCTCTCACATTCTTCTCCCATACTTTGATACATGATGAATATCAGGCTCCGTACGTATGCAATGGGTAGAGTCAGTGCATAAGTGAAACATACGTAAGGTCACCTTTGTCTACGCCCCAAGACATGCGGGAGTACGGGGAAATGAAAGAGTGGACAGGGTGGCTAGCTGTGCTATTGTTGAGGACGGTCAACAAATGGATCGGACGAACATCATCAATCCCCTCCGGAAAGGGGGAAGGACACAGGACTTCGACAACCATGAGTCCACGTCACTCCTTCGGATGAAAGAGATGAGAGTTAAGTTGAGCACAGCCAGAAACGAGAAACCTAGTGGGCGTGTAAGAAGACTTATCAACCAACACAGAACAGTAGTCGTCAGTCGCTGGACACTGCGGGACAGATCAAATAAACACACTACTTCTATTTTACACTCAAAGTGATTAGAAGAAGCTCTAATTTACACTTCAAAAACTGTTTTGGTTAAAACTATAATATTGCATCTCCCGAAACACTCTCATATTTGTCAATCTTTGATCTCTCTGTCACGAGAATTAACTATTAAAATATCGTACAAAGACAACTATTGAGATTAGCTGAAACATTTTACGTTTCGGGTAATGGTGTCACAAAGTGGAACCACTTCTATAAAATAATATCAATTATTAGAATGAAGGGAGTGTAGTAGTAGGATTAGGTCATTTTCAACCATAAACGCTTGAATGTGAAAAGTTTCCATGGTTAGAACTAAAGAGCCACTTTGAGATGCAAACTAACAGCTGTGAACAGTAGCGAAGAAAAAAATGGAGTGGACAAGTCTCCTCGATTCTCATCATTGCTGTTATCCAAAACCTCATCTATTTCATCAACTCGTGGCTTTCAGGGTTTGGCATTTGTTTGTTTTTAACCATTATTTGTTTGGAAAATGTGCAATGTAAATCAATATTACATTATGGATATGAATCATGGACAACTGACAAACAATCCGCAAAGAAATACTGGCCTCAAGAGAGGTATGGGTTATGGGAAGAATATTATATCTTCATTAATATCTAAGAGGGAATTTGAAGAGATCGTGCAAGAAAACATCATCAAGAGGAGGATAGTTGCTAGGATATTATACTACCTAAATAAATATCAGCAGCAAGAGGTACATCTTGTAAATTATTTTAAATGAATAAAAATAAAGAAATGAAATAGTAGAAGTAGAAGTAGTAGTAGTAGTTGTTGTAGTAGTAGTAGTAGCATCAGTTGTAGTATTAGCAGTAGTAGTAAATGTTGTAGTAGTAGCAGTAGTAGTAGTAGTAGTAGTAGTAGTTGTTGTAGTAGTAGTAGTAGTAGTAGTAGTAGTAGTAGCAGTAGTAATAGTAGAAGTAGTAGTAGTAGTAGTAGTAGCAGTTGTAGTAGTAATAAATGTAGTAGTAGTAGCAGTAGTAGTAGTAGTAGTTGTTGTAGTAGTAGTAGTAGTAGTAGTAGTAGCAGTAGTAATAGTAGAAGTAGTAGTAGTAGTAGTAGTAGTAGTAGTAGTAGTAGTAGTAGTAGTGGTGGTGGTATACTTCTGACAGTCATAGTCGACTATGGATTTTCCAGCGCCCCTAGGAAATGTTATTTTTGTCTTTTCCTTCGCTGTGTATTCTTTATTTCTATAAATCTGTCTGCTTCTTGCTTGAGTTGGAGCTTTAGAGTGTGTTTCCAAAGATTGCGGTCTGCAGCTATCTCTTCCCAGCCTGAGGGGTTTATGTTCAGAGTTTTCATCTCACGTTTTCACACGTCTATACGTCCGAGTTTTGGGCATCCTATAGTTTTTTTTTTTTTTTGCCATCTCCTAGTTGTCCATAAAGTAAATCATGTGGCATGCGGCCATCTTTCAAACAGCGTGAGTGGCCAAGTCAGCGTAACCTAAGTAGCTAGAGCAGCGGGTGGATGTTCGGGAGGCCTGTGCGAGTGAGGACCTCCATGTTTGTTTCTCTGTCCTTCCAGATGATACCAAGAATACGACGCTGTCATCGCATTTAGAATGCATTTAGCCTTCTCTTTTGCTTTGCATAAGTTGTCCATGATTCTCTGCTATTTGAAATGATATTAATGATGCAGGCATTGTAAAATGTGGCCTTTGTTTAAGTAAAAATATAATATATATCAAATTATGTAAATGTTTAGGAAAAATAGCACGGCTGGTCAATAAGCAATATCCCTCAACAAGCATTCATAACAAATACATAAGAAGCACAAGAAAACATAAAATCATCATCATCATCATGTGCCATACCGGTTGGCGTAGGCGATCATATCCTTCCACAATCTTCTATCTACAGAGTATCGTATCAGTTCTGTTGTTGACTGTTTTCCATGCCATGAAACCAAGCTATCCAGTATTTTCCCTCTTTGTCGTCCGCAATCTCTCTTTCCTTTTATTTTGCCAGTTGTAACCAAGTATTCCAACTTTCCTCTTCTCATGATGTGCCCGAAAAATGTCGATTGTTTCTTTCTGATGTTTTTTTAGGAGCTGCCTTTTTGTGTTGGCCTCTTTGAGAACTTCCTCATTGGTCTTTTTAGCTGTCCAGGGAACTTTCAACATTCTTCTGAGAAATCCCATCTCTGTGGCCTCTAATCGTCTTTCCATTTGTTTGTCTACTGTCCATGATTCGCTTCCATAGGTCAGAATTGGTTCTATATAGCACCGATGAACTCTCTTTCTCATTTCAATTGACATAAATTTGTTGCATAAGATATTTTTCATTTTAAAAATATAATATACATTTAAAAAAAAACAGCAAAAACACACCAAACACAGCAAGAGCACAAAAATGACACAACAAACACATCAAACAACAAAATTAAAGAGAAAACTAATTTGTCTAAAATACGAATTTCAGTTCAAGACATAATATATTTAACAAACTAAATAAAAAAACAAACAAGAAACTACATAGAAAAACACCAGAGTTTACAGACGACAAGAAAATAAAGAGTTAGGAGAGGTCTGTAAAGGTCACCGCTGTAAATGGGAATTTCCTAATGAGCCAGAATTAGGTCACTAACATGCGCTGCGGAATTTCAAAATTGGAAATAGCGAAGTAACTGAATGCGATCAAGAAAGTCGCAATAAACGGGGCAAAATGCAGTCGATAATTAACGTTGAAAGGGAAACATTCAGTCTCTAATTGAAGGTATAATAAATGAGGCAAAGTTAAGTCTATAATCAAAGATCAAATAATAAACGAGGTAACATTAAGTCAATAATGATAATCAAATAATAAACGAGGCAACATTAAGTCTATAATGATAATCAAATAATAAACGAGGCAACATTAAGTCAATAATGATAATCAAATAATAAACGAGGCAACATTAAGTCTATAATGAAAGGTCAAAAAACAAACGAGGCGACATTAAGTCTATAATGAAAAATAAAATAACAAACGAGGCAACATTAAGTCTATAATGAAAAATAAAATAATAAACGAGGCAACATTAAGTCTATAATGAAAAATCAAATAATAAACGAGGCAACATTAAGTCTAAAATGAAAGATCAAATAATAAACGGGGCTACATTAAGTTTATAATGAAAGTTCAAATAATAAACGGGGCTACATTAAATCTGTAATAAAAATCGCAATAAACACTCTTTAGTGGCAATGACACACAAAAAAGGTTAAAGTTACAGCCAGAATCCACCCATTGCTAAAAATAAAGAAAATAAAAAACATATCCTCAGTAGCGAGGTGGTAAGATGCTGACTTGGCACTAAAGTAAGCGTGGTTCGTTCCCACAAGCTGACACAGCGGATAAAATCAATTAGTATCCGGCACACTAAAATCTGTGAAAAGTAATGACAGTGACGAGAAACACTGGCCTCCTCACTCCGAAAAGTTTTCAATACTGTGAAATATTACTTGATTCCCTCATGACCTTTGTCACAGAACATTACTTACCACTACCATCTTAATTTGCAATCATCATCAGGTGGCATATCTGTTCCAGAACGTTACATTCACCACATCCCACCTGAATGAATTTCTGACTCTAGCTAGATCTCCCACAAAACGTTGCATTCACCACAGCCCGTCTGAAAAAATCTCTGCCACTAGATAGATCTCCCACAGAACGTTGCATTCACCACAGCCGTCTGAAAAAATCTCTGCCACTAGATAGATCTCCCACAGAACGTTGCATTCACCACAGCCCGTCTGAAAAAATCTCTGCCACTAGATAGATCTCCCACAGAACGTTGCATTCACCACAGCCCGTCTGAAAAAATCTCTGCCACTAGCTAGATCTCCCACAGAACGTTGCATTCACCAAAGCCCGTCTGAAATAATCTCTGTCTCTGGCTAGATCTCCCACAGAACGTTGCATTCACCAAAGCCCGTCTGGAAGAATCTCTGTCTCTAGCCAGATCTCTAACTTCTTCTGTTGTCATGTTCAAGGTCACCTTGATGTCTTGAAACCACCTTCCTCTTGGTCTGCCCCTGATGCATCGCCCAGGAACCATGCCTTCCATTATTGTTTTTCCCAGCCCGCAGTGTGGATATATATATACTATTTAATTCCCGCTATAGAATGGTCTTTATAAGTCAGTTCATTTTAACATTTCTTGTATGTCTTCGTTGCTCTTTTTCATTATCAAATTTATCATAAGGATTTTTCCGTAGCATTTTGTCTCAAATGAATCGGTATTCTTCCTTGTTATTTTCGAGATTATCCATGATTCACAACCGTATATACCATAACCATCGCAGTATGGTTTGCGACTGGCGTAGGCGATAACAAATCCCCACTCAGTTTTATTTTGGTCGCCATTGCAAACATACCAGCCTCATAACATTTTATTCTTTTCCCAGTGACAGGAAAAATGGTTTTCTCGACTAAAGAAAATAACGAAGGGCTTTATATCTGGGGAGATAAACGGTGTATTATAGAAGATCACTCAAGAGCGAACGGTATTTGTTATGATGGAACAGTACTATTAACTCTTCTCGCGCGTTTCGACACACCATGCGCCATGTTAATTTCCGTCAAGTACGTTTAGCCGCACAGTGCGTTTGATTGTATCATCTTGGTATTGGTGAAATAATATAATTCCGTGTTTAATTATCTAAAGGTTCATATATAATATATTAAGTGTTAGATAAAAATTAGAGATGAGAAGAGGGAGGGGACGGATACTAGAGATGGAAGAAGGGAGGGGACAGAACTGGAGATGAGAGGAGGGAGGTGACGGAGAATTGAGATGAGAGGAGGGAGGGAACGGAGACTTGAGATGAGAGGAGGGAGGGGACGGAGACTGGAGATGAGAGGAGGGAGGTGACGGAGACTTGAGATGAGAGGAGGGAGGAGAGGGATGCTAGAGATGGAAGGAGCGAGGGGACGGAGACTGGAAATGAGAGGAGGGAGGTGACGGCGACTGGAGATGACAGGAGGGAGGTGACGGAGACTGGAGATGAGAGGAGGGAGGTGACGGAGACTGGAGATGAGAGGAGGGAGGTGACGGAGACTGGAGATGAGAGGAGGGAGGGAACGGAGACTGGAGATGAGAGGAGGGAGGTGACGGAGACTGGAGATGAGAGGAGGGAGGTGACGGAGACTGGAGATGAGAGGAAGGAGGGGACGGAGACTGGAGATGAGAGGAGGGAATTGACGGAAACTGGAGATGACAGGAGGGAGGGGACGGAGACTGGAGATGAGAGGAAGGAGGGGACGGAGACTGGAGATGAGAGGAGGGAGGGGATGGAGACTGTAGATGAAATGAGAGAAGGGACATTGAAACATATTTAAAACCATGAAAAATTTTGAGTTTGAAATCTCTGCCTCTGGATGGATAAGCACCTTCCGTACTGGATGAGTTAATGTTATAATGACAGGACAGGCAGCAACCAGCACTTCTGGTAACCCCCTTCCTCCTGTCATATTTCTATCCTCGGTAGACTAGTAGAGAAAACCACTCGATTAGGCCTCCGACGTTTGGACAATCCGTGTTTGATTCCCAATGGAAGCATTGAGAATTGTACTCGTGATTAGAACAAAATTATACCCCCACGGTCGACCCAGCCGCTGGCAGAAATGGGTGCCAGGGTATTACTTTAGGAAGGTGAGGAATGCCGCCTCGCATCGTGAATTTCGATGCTTGAAGCGACACTATCCAGAAGTGTCCGAACATAGTGTTATTGTCGCTAAGGTGTATGTTTTAGTGCCTTCACTTCTACTGGGAACATCATATGGTGAAGCGATCAGTGCTCTTCTTTCCAGATGTCGTTTCTTCCATGACCGGAAGTCAGGTACCCATTTTCGTCAGTTTTACCGACTAGAGAAATATTTCTGGACACTGGTGTTTCGCACAGAAAACTCTTTTATTCATATTTAATAATAAAGGCAAGGTAAAGGTAAGGTATAGATAAAGGTGAGGTAAAGGTAAGGTATAGATAAAGGTAAAGTATAGATAAAGGTTAGGTATAGATAAAGGTGAGGTAAAGGTAAGGTATAGATAAAGGTAAGGTATAGATAAAGGTAAGGTATATATAAATGTAAGGTATAGATAAAGGTAAGGTATATATAAATGTAAGGTATAGATAAAGGTAAGGTATAGATAAAGGTAAGGTATAGATAAAGGTAAGGTAAAGTACGGGACTTGAATCATAGGCGTCTTATCACGCGAGTTTTGACCCATATGTGCTCGCCCCCCTATCCAGAAATCTCTGAACACTTCTGGATAGACGACCAAGCACATATGGGTGAAAACTCGCTTGCTAAGACGCCTATGATTCAAGTCTCGTACTTAACTTTACCTTCCTCAGCGTTGTGGAATCAAGGCACACGGAGAAAACAAGAGCCATTAACCAAACACGAACAATAAATATATTAAAATTACGCCTACATACGATAAACAGAGAAGGCTTTTGTGGCCACCATCGGTCCCATACCGGGACAAAATGTATGGAGGTGTCACCATCCTTGAACAGGAAGGACACTTTTTATTGAACTTAATATTTGCACTTAAATGTGTACGCAGGAGTAGAAGAAGAATGACAATCTCGTCCATATCTAGTACAGATGCACACTTTCCTGCGTCTTTGTTGTTGCGTCTTTTCTTTTCATGTCGTATTTGTTTTCTCATTTCGTCTCCATTTTCAACCTCTTCTAAAGGAAATACATTAGGATTAAATTCTATTTATAGGACAAGACGCGAAGGGAGCAGAGATTGAGGCTGGTCGAGGGTAAAGTTGTAGGCGTTATCAAAGTGTAATGGCTGAGACATTCAGTAGTGGGGCCAGAACTAGAAACATATGCCGGTGTCTGATCGGAGGTGGGAGGTGACGGAGACTGGCGATGAGAGGAGGGAGGGGATGGAGGCTGGAGATGGAAGGAGGGAGGAGACGGAAACTGGAGATGAGAGGAGGGAGGGGACGGAGACTGGCGATGAGAGGAGGGAGGGGATGGAGGCTGGAGATGGAAGGAGGGAGGGGACGGAAACTAGAGATGAGAGGAGGGAGGGGATGGAGACTGGAGATGGGAGAAAGGAGGGGACGGAGACTGGAGATGAGAGGTGGGAAGGGACGGAGACTGGAGATGAGAGGTGGGAGAGGACGGAAACTGGAGATGAGAGGTGGGAAGGGACGGAGACTGGAGATGAGAGGAAGGAGGGGACGGATACTGGAGATGAGAGGAGGGAGGGGATGGAGACTGGAGATGAGAGGAAGTAGGGGACGGATACTGGAGATGAGAGGAGGGAGGGGATGGAAACTGGAGATGAGAGGAGGGAGGGGACGGAGACTGGAGATGGAAGGAGGGAGGAGACGGAGACTGACGATGAGAGGAGGGAGGGGACGGAGGCTGGAGATGGATGGAGGGAGGAGACGGAGACTGGAGATGAGAGGAGGGAGGGGATGGAGACTGGCGATGAGAGGAGGGAGGGGACGGAGGCTGGAGATGAGAGGAGGGAGGGGATGGAGACTGGAGATGAGAGGAAGGAGGGGATGGAGACTGGAGATGAGAGGAGGGAGAGGACGGAAACTGGAGATGAGAGGAAGGAGGGGATGGAGACTGGAGATGAGAGGAAGGAGGGGACGGATACTGGAGATGAGAGGAAGGAGGGGATGGAGACTGGAGATGAGAGGAAGGAGGGGACGGATACTGGAGATGAGAGGAAGGAGGGGTCGGAGACTGGAGATGAGAGGAAGGAGGGGACGGATACTGGAGATGAGAGGAAGGAGGGGTCGGAGACTGGAGATGAGAGGAAGGAGGGACGGAGACTGGAGATGAGAGCAGAGAGGGGACGGAGAATGGAGATGAGAGGAGGGAGGGGATGGAAGCTGGAGATGAGAGGAGGGAGGAGACTGAGACGAGATGAGAGGAGGGAGGGGACGGAGACTGGAGATGAGAGGAAGGAGGGGACGGAAACCGGAGATGAGAGGAGGGAGGAGACTGAGACGAGATGAGAGGAGGGAGGGGACGGAAACCGGAGATGAGAGGAGGGAGGAGACTGAGACGAGATGAGAGGAGGGAGTAGACTGAGACGAGATGAGAGGAGGGAGGGGACGGAGACTGGAGATGAGAGCAGAGAGGGGACGGAGAATGGAGATGAGAGGAGGGAGGGGACGGAAACCGGAGATGAGAGGAGGGAGGGAATGGAGATTGAGTCTGGGATAAGGTTGGGGGAGATGAGGGGGAGAGTCTTCTTCTTCTTCTACCTTTCAGCTCCCTGTGGAGCATAGGTCTTCAACAAACACTTTCCAAGTCGTTTTGTTTTTTGCCATTCTTTTAAGATCATTCCATGTCTTCCCCATCATCTTCATCTCTGCTTCGATCTGTCTTCTCCAAGAATTCCTTGGTCTTCCTCTTTGTCTTTTCCCCTGGGGATTCCAAAAAAGGGCCTGTTGTGTAATACTCTCAGTTGGCTTCCTTAGTGTGTGTCCTATCCATCGCCATTGTCTTCGCTGTATCTCTTTATCCACTGGTATTTGACCGGTACATTTCCATAATTCCACGTTAGTGACTTTGTCCTGCCATTTCCATCCCTTTATTCTGCGCAAGCATCCATTAATGAAAGTCTGTATCTTCGTGATTGTCAATTTTGTTATTCTCCATGTTTCACAGCCATATAATAGGACCGACTTAACATTTGAGTTGAAAATTTGTATTTTTGTATTTAGCCTAATTTCTTTGGATCTCCATATGTTTCCCAGTGCAATGAAAGCTCCTCTTGCTTTTGATATCTTTATTTTGGTAATATTTTCTGTTCCTCCCTCTTTATCTATATTACTGCCCAGATATATGTAAGATTGTACGTCTAGTAGAGATATTTCTCCTAGTTTTATTTGGTTATTGCCAACTGCATTAATTCTCATAATGTTGGTCTTATCTCTATTAATCTTTAGTCATAGCTGTTGTGATCTTTCATCTAATATACTCATTTTATCCTGCATCTGTTGATGGTTGTGTGATAGGAGAGCTATGTCATCAGCAAAGTCTAAATCATCAAGTTGTTTGTTCAGTGACCACTGGATATCATTTCTGTTGTTTTGAGTTATTTTCATAATCCAATCTATGGCCAATAGAAAGAGAAATGGAGACAGAAGGCATCCTTGCCTTACTCCTGTTCTTATTTCAAATGCTTCTGTAAGTTGTCCTTCATGCACCACACTACATTTTGTTCCTTCATACATTGTTATCAGTTAATAAACTTATTCCGTACTCAGCAACTTGCATATTATACGTAGTTATTTGATCAGTCTGTTCTTCCTAAAACCTGCTTGTTCGTCTCTCAAATGTTTCTCTATGGCCTCTTTTAGTCTCTCCAGAATGATTCAGCTTAATATTTTTCCTGGCACTGATAGTAGCATAATTCCCCTATAATTTGTGCACTCCTGTAAACTTCCTTTCTTTGGTAGTTTGATCATATAACCTTCTTTCCAGTCTTTAGGTATTTCTTCCCTCTCCCAAATTTTATCTAATAGATTATGTAACATCTTGGTAGAGGTGTTAATATCTGCTTTGATGGCTTCCGAAGGAATTTCATCTGGTCCTGTGACTTTACCATTTTTTAATAGTTTGATGGCTTTCATTATTTCTTCTTTGCTTGGTTTTCCGCAGTTAACGTGTACCTCTTCTTCTGCTGGTAATATATCTGGAGGATTATTTGAGCCGGGTCTGTTCAAAAGTTCTTCAAAGTGCTCTTTCCATCTCTCCATTTGTTCCCTTATATTACTAAGCAGATTTCCTTTCTTATCTTTGATAAAGGCCTTGATCTGTTTGTATTTTCCACCTAATTTCTTTGTGCTATTTTACAGTTCTTTCATATTCCATTTATTTGCTGCTTCTTCTGCCTCTTTAGCTAGTTCATCTATATATTTCCTCTTATCCCTTTTAATGCATCTTCTCACTTCTTTGTTCACCTCTGTGTAAGCTTCCTGTGTCTTGGCTTTATTACTTCTTGTTTTGCTTTTATTTATGTCTGCTTTCTTGTTCTTTCTTTCTTTAATTTTATCCAGGGTCTCTGCTGTCATCCATGCCTTATTCTGGCATTCTCTTTTCCCCAGTGTTTCTTCGCATGTATCTTTCCCTATATCTTTTACCTGTTTCCAATGATCTTCTATATTTATTGTATTTTCTAGTTGTTGGAGGACTTGGTATTTGTTTGATATTGTGACTGCGAATTTATCTTTAATTCCTTGTTCTTTAAGAAACCCTACATTGAAATACTTTCTACCCTTATTCGTTGTATTATACCTTTTTAATTTAATTTTAAGTTTGGCTAACAAAAGATGATGATCAGAAGCTACATCTGCCCCTCTATATTCTTTTACATCCTGTAAGGATGACTTAAACTTATTAGGGGAGAGTGATGGAATTTAAAGAATGGAGATAATGGAGACGTGAGTGCGATTTAAGAAAAAAAGTTGAATTGAAAAGCTGTTTTTAAGAACACATTTATGGCACAAGGATAAAAGGAAGCAATGAAGACTTTTTATTTTTTGTTCATATGCAACTCTCTTTGTTGTCTATTTTATTATCTGCCGATCTTGTGCTTTTTTTTGCTCATAAATTGTACATGTTGTCGTCCTGAATTAAAAAAAAAAAATTTCGCTGAAAGAAATAAGAACAAAATGTAAAATTGCTGAAATTAGAACTTTTACATTCTAAAAATTAAACAACAAATTAATTCTCAATGTCGAGGAATATAACAACAAAAGCGGATTAACTCTCAATGTCCAGGAATACAAAAATAAAAACAGATTAACCCCAAAGCCTTGGAATACAAAAATAAAAACAGATTAACTCTCAAAGTCCTAGAATACCAAAGTAAAAACAGATTAACTCTCAAAGTCCTGGAATACCAAAATAAAAACAGATTAACTCTCAAAGTCATAGAATACCAAAATAAAAACAGATTAACTCTCAAAGTCCTGGAATACCAAAATAAAAACAGATTAACTCTCAAAGTCCTGGAATACCAAAATAAAAACAGATTAACTCTCAAAGTCATAGAATACCAAAATAAAAACAGATTAACTCTCAAAGTCCTGGAATACCAAAATAAAAACAGATTAACTCTCAAAGTCCTGGAATACCAAAATAAAAACAGATTAACTCTCAAAGTCCTGAAATTAAAAAAAACAGATTAACTCTCAAATTCATGGAATACCAAAATAAAAACAGATTAACTCTTAAAGTCCTAGAATACCAAAATAAAAACAGATTAACTCTCAAAGTCCTGGAATACCAAAAATAAAAACAGATTAACTCTCAAAGTCCTAGAATACCAAAATAAAAACAGATTAACTCTCAAAGTCCTGGAATACCAAAATAAAAACAGATTAACTCTCAAAGTCCTGAAATAATAAAAAAAAACAGATTAACTCTCAAATTCCGGGAATACCAAAATAAAAAACAGATTAACTCTCAAAGTCCTGAAATACCAAAATAAAAACAGATTAACTCTCAAAGTCCTGAAATAATAAAAAAAAAACAGATTAACTCTCAAATTCCGGAATACCAAAATAAAAACAGATTAACTCTCAAAGTCCTGGAACACAAAAAGACAGATTAACTCTCAAAATTCTAGAATATAAAAACAAAAATATTAATTCTCATAGTCCTGGATAATAAGAGTAAAAAAACAGATTAACTCTCAAAGTCTTGAAACATATGAAAAACACAAACTGGAATACTGTAGGTCCTCTGTTTTCCCGGCTAGTTACTACAAGACCTACGGGAATACTTTAAACATCGGATAATATCAAACATTTCAGTGAATTTAAAACCAACGCTTTAGAGAAGACAAGGGCTAAATACGGTAAACGACAGAACAAAGTGAAAACAAAACTGATTAATGAACCATATCTGATCAAGAGCCCAATAACCTGTTCTAGCGATGTAAATCTTCATCCCAGTTCACGCAGTGAAGGGGACAAAATTTCACTTTTCTAATTGTCATTTAGTCTAACTTGGGGCAAGGAAGAGGGGGTCTGGGTAGTCTAGAGATACGATGCCGGCCTCAGGACAGGAAGGAGCCCGGTTCAAAGCGCCTACTTTGAGATTTTTAAAAATTAGAAAGAATGAATCTCTTGTTTCTTTATAACTTTAGCTGCCTTGATCTCATAGGTAGTGAGACCCGATCTCAAGCCTTCTCGGATAACGGCAATAAATAGGAGGTCCCGTGTGCATTCACGCAACGATAAAGAACCTTAGGAAGTTAAACTCGAAAAAAAAGTATTGCCGCTGCCCAGGCAAAATTGCCGGCAAAAACATAACCACGCTGTGGATCCCAGGCCATGCAGCGGAGTTCGTGCACGTGGTGCAAGATTCTCCTCGGATATTCTCGAGGGGAATATCGGGGCACCTATGGGTTTGTCCGGTATGCTGTGATGATGATCCTAACAAGAACAAACAAACAACTCATCCTACCCTCATCTCTGAGGTTGTTAATGGTGTCTCCCCTACTCACAGGTTGTCAATGTGATCACTCAGCTCAAGGAGTCACTCATCACTCATCTGGTCTTGTCACTCATCACTCAGCTCGTCGAGTCACTCATCATTCAGCTCAACGAGTCGCTCATCACTCAGCTCGTCTTGTCACTCATCGTTCAGCTCAACGAGTCACTCATCACTCAGCGCGTCTTGTCACTCATCATTCAGCTCGACGAGTCACTCATCACTCAGCGCGTCTTGTCACTCATCATTCAGCTCGACGAGTCACTCATCACTCAGCGCGTCTTGTCACTCATCATTCAGCTCAACGAGTAACTCATCGCTCAGCGCGTCTTGTCACTCATCACTCAGCTCAACGAGTCTCTCATCACTCAGCTCGTCTTGTCACTCATCATTGAGCTCGACGAGTCACTCATCGCTCAGCTCGTCGTGTCACTCATCATTCAGCTCAACGAGTCACTCATCACTCAGCTCGTCGTGTCACTCATCATTCAGCTCAACGAGTCACTCATCGCTCAGCGCGTCTTGTCACTCATCACTCAGCTCAATGAGTCTCTCATCACTCAGCTCGTCTTGTCACTCATCACTCAGCTCAACGAGTCACTCATCACTCAGCTCGTCTTGTCACTCATTACTCAGCTCAACGCGTCAATCACTCATCACTCAGCTCAACGAGTCACTCATCACTCAGCTCGTCTTGTCACTCATTACTCAGCTCAACGCGTCAATCACTCATCACTCAGCTCGTCTTGTCACTCATTACTCAGCTCAACGCGTCAATCACTCATCACTCAGCTCAACGAGTCACTCATTACTCAGCTCAACGCGTCAATCACTCATCACTCAGCTCGTCTTGTCACTCATCACTCAGCTCAATGAGTCTCTCATCACTCAGCTCGTCTTGTCACTCATCACTCAGCTCAACGAGTCACTCATTACTCAGCTCAACGCGTCAATCACTCATCACTCAGCTCGTCTTGTCACTCATTACTCAGCTCAACGCGTCAATCACTCATCACTCAGATCGTCTTGTCACTCATTACTCAGCTCAACGCGTCAATCACTCATCACTCAGCTCATCTTGTCACTCATTACTCAGCTCAACGCGTCAATCACTCATCACTCAGCTCAACGAGTCACTCATTACTCAGCTCAACGCGTCAATCACTCATCACTCAGCTCGTCTTGTCACTCATCACTCAGCTCAATGAGTCTCTCATCACTCAGCTCAACGAGTCACTCATTACTCAGCTCAACGCGTCAATCACTCATCACTCAGCTCGTCTTGTCACTCATTACTCAGCTCAACGCGTCAATCACTCATCACTCAGATCGTCTTGTCACTCATTACTCAGCTCAACGCGTCAATCACTCATCACCCAGCTCGTCTTGTCACTCATTACTCAGCTCAACGCGTCAATCACTCATCACTCAGCTCAACGAGTCACTCATCACTCAGCTCGTCTTGTCACTCATTACTCAGCTCAACGCGTCAATCACTCATCACAACGAGTCACTCATCACTCAGCTCGTTTTGTCACTCCTTACCCAGCTCAACGCGTCAATCACTCGTCACTCAGCTCAACGCGTCACTCACTCATCACTCAGCTCAACGCGTCACTCACTCATCACTCAGCTCAACGCGTCACTCACTCATCACTCAGCCAGGTAATCAAACTGCTCTTACATTACCTTCAACACCAGCGAGACGCTGCATGAACAAGAAAGTAACACTGTAGACCTTTGCTGTCTGTGTTGACTCCAGCTTTTGAGCTGTGGATTTGTAGAAGAATGGGAAGAATTGGATGGAAAGAAAAGAAAACAGGTGATGAAGTTTTAAAACGACTAAAATGAAAAGAGAACTACCAAACACAATTAGAACAAGACAAATGAGATTTTAGGGGCATGTTAAAAGACACAGCAGCCTAATGAAAGTAATAGAACGAAGAAGTATGTGTTAGCACTCGGAAATAATGACAGACAAACAACAACAGAAAAAAAAACAAAGAACAATATATGGTCCGAAGCGGGATCGAACCCGTACTCAGTGGCACCGCGCCTTGCCACGAGAAGCCGAACGCTTGGTACACTGCCACGCAGCCAACTAAAAAATTGGCTATTGTAAGCAGTGTCTTACACGAATGTGTTCTCATGACTATAGCATAGGGTTACGATCACAGATCGGAAATAAATTGTATATCTGTACTTTCCTATTAATGCAAGTATCTCCCAGTAGGGCTGAACTTGTGTACAGACAAACATTTATAGGACGAAACAGCACGAATAGTAGTTCCCAGTGGTTATATACTGGATACAAATAATAATAAATAAATATTATTATTATATAGGGAACTTCCGATGCGATAATAGGGAATAATAGAGCAAAGAAGTATGTGTTAGCATTATTATCGCCTTCCCTATATAATAATAATAAGTTCCCTATATAATAATATTTATTTATTATTATTTGTACCCAGTATATAACCACTGGAAACTACTATTCGTGCTGTTTCGTCCTATAAATGTTTGTCTGCAACACAAGTATTCAGCCCTACTGGGAGATACTTGCATTAATAGGAAAGTACAGAAATACAATTTATTTCCGATCTGTGATCGTAACCCTATGCTATAGTCATGAGAACGCCTTCTTGTAAGACACTGCTTACAATAGCCAATTTTTTAGTTGGCTGCGTGGCAGTGTGCCAAGCGTTCGGCTTCTCGTGGCAAGGCGCGGTGTCACTGAGTACGGGTTCGATCCCGCTTCGGACCATATATTGTTCTTTGTTTTTTTCTATTGTTTGTCTGTCATTATTTCCGAGTGCTAACACATACTTCTTCGTTCTATTATTCCCTATTATCGCCTCGGAAGTTCCCTAAATAATAATATTTATTTATTATTATTTGTATCTAATAAAAGTAATCCTGGAAGGAAAAATACAAGGTAAAAGAGAGAGAGGCAGATCAAGACTAATATGGACGAGTAACATGAAAAGATGGAAAAGTCAGCCTATCAAAGCAAGAGACAGAGCAGAATGGCGCCCCATGGTAGCCAACCTTCGATGCGGAACGGCACACGATGATGATAACTCCAGCTATTGTCCGTGGATGGAATGTGTTTACACTTTGTGAAGAGCTCGTCGAGTCACTCATCACTCAGCTCGTATTGTGACTCATCATTCAGCTCAACGAGTTACTCATAACTCTGCTTGTCATGTCACTCATCACTCAGCTCGTCGAGTCACTCGACACATAGCTCATCCTCTCACTCATCACTCAACGCATCGAGTCACTCATCACACAGCTCATGGAGTCATTCATCACACATCTCATCGTGTCACAAATACATGAGCATAACCATGTCATGACCATAATCAGAAAAAAAACGCTTGTCACAGATCTCTATCGTTTTACATGGCCATTACAAGCGTTCGGACTGTCAGTGGCAAAATCGATAACTTGTCGAGCTCCAATCCAGAAGAACGTGGGTTCGAATCCTGCTAGGGTTACAAGTCTTTTCTATCATCATCATCTTCAAGTACCATGCCTGCTGGCGTAGGTGATCATGTCTCTCCACAACTCACAATATCGACAGTTATTTATCATTTATGTTGTTGACCTTCTGCTAAGCCATTCTCTTAAGCTGTCTAGTGTGTCGAGTTCTCTTTGCTTCCCACTGTCTCTTCGTCCCTCAATTTCCCAGTTGTCACAATATATCCCAGCTACTCCTTTCTCATTGCATTGCCAAACAATAATTGTTTCTTCCAAATATTGAAAATTAGTTCTCTTTTTGCTTTGACCTCTTTCAGAACGTTTTACTGTAAAACCGTAATTCTACACCTTCCAGTTGTTTCTATCTCGGATGAAATAAAAACTTTTATCCGAACACCTCGCAGCGACTGCACCACTGGGCAAGCGGCCTCTATTCTCCGGTTAAATAAGTACTCACGCCAGACACTAGTAATGAAAAAAAAAAATTAAAGACAGTTTTTAAATACAGTTTTCGTATAATGGTTAAATACATTTTTTTACGTTGAAGAAAAACAGAACAGCTTAACAGGCAAGATAACATAACAAACGTATAAAGTCTTATTAGTTGAGGGACTGGGGCATCGAGTAGAAGACTTTGGCCACATTTTTACTGGTTTTCTGGTTTGTCGAGAAATCGTGTGGTGGGGTTGATGGCGATGAGACGCCATTATCTAGGTCCCGTTCATTCCTAAGACTGAACTTCCGTGACGCTGAATAGAGGCCGGCTCATTTATTTTGGTAAATACGGTAGAGATTTGAGAGGAGAGCTCTCTGCCAGCAGCTCTTTTAACAGGGAGGGACAGCGATGAAAGGTGTTAAGGGGCGATAATGTGCTCTTGGAATTAACGTTTTAATTTTAAACTGGGGAGAAAAAATGGATGGATGGAGTTATCGTTCCTTGACATCGGGTTGTTAGGATGTGGAATTTGTGGAGATTTGGGTTGGGGGGTGTGGGGGGTGGGGGAAATAAAGATGGGAGGTGAAATGAGGGAGATGATGAGGATTGGAGGGGTGAGGGTATTGAGCTGATGGAGATAGAGGGTGATTGAAGGTAGGTGATGGAGGATTAAGGTGAAAAAAGGGGATGAATAGAAGGAGGTGAGGGAGATTGGAGGTGAATGGAGGGAGATAAAAGGAGGGAGGTGATACGGATTGGACGTGAGGGAATGGAGGTGATGGAGATAAAGTGTGATGAAAGGAAGGTGATGGAGATTGGAGATGAAAGAAGCTAAGTGATGGATTGAAGGTAAAATGTAATGGAGATTTGGAGGTAAGAGTAAAAAGATAATGGAGATGGAGAGAGATAGAAGGAAGACGATATGAGGGAGGTGATAGTAAGTACCCCCGTCACGACAAGTGGCGTATAGGGAATATGGTGTTAGTGACCATACATTTTACAGACCTTCGGCACATGATTTTTGGGGTAATGTGGTCGGTATTACACCCGTGTAGCTTTCTATCTATTGACCTTTCGAGCCGTAGCCGGCCCATAGGGCGTAGACCAAGATAGTCTTTCTCCTATCTGAATTTTTGTTCTAGCAGTTTTATTTTAAAGATATTTTATCAAATCTCGCCATTTGTCTCTGTTCTGTGCAAGCTGTTCTATCTCATTGAGGGAGCCGTATCCTGCTGCTCTTGCCTCTCTCATCAATGTTCTTCTCAGTGTCTCCCTGGGTCTTCCTCTTTTTCTCTTACCTGTTGTTTCTCATATGAGGCCTGCTTTGCTATTCGGTTATTAATCGGATATTGGATTACTTTCCCAGAAAAAAATCCGGTACCCATTAAAGGCTGGGTGAACCCGGAAGCCGTCGGTTGGGATCGAACCCTACCTCTTGTTCTTTGTAGTCCAGTTCACTAACCACTGAGCTATCGTGGCTCCTCTATTCGTGTAGTACTTAATATTTTATATGTTCTATATATGTTCTATATTTGTGCTTATTTCCTTTATGACAAGAAATACTTCACATGTGGACTAATGTAGCGCTTTCTCTGTTGCGGACATTAAAAAAAAAGCGTTATTAAATTTCAAGATAAACTTTATTTGAAATAAAAACATGAAACATTCAAGATAAACTTTATATTTTAAAATAAAACATGAGACATTCAAGATAAACTTTATATTTTAAAATAAAACTTGAAACATTTAAGATAAACTTTATCCAAAAAACGTGATTGTAGCTCTGACTTATTTTTGTAAAGTTTATATTTCTGAAATGAAGAACTAAGCGCGAAACAACTAAAATTGCGACGATAAACCGTTCTATGCCTTACCTCAGACATGATCACCTGTATACTTAATGTTATTACCAGCAGATTCACGTTCTGCTGAGCTCAGTATTTGTGGCAGTAGACTGCTGAGGTGAAGATACATGTTGTCCCCAGAGTAATGTGGGCCACTGATATAGAAGACATCATCATCATCAAGTACCGGGCCTGCTGGCGTAGGTGATCATGTCTCTCCACAACTTTCGATCTCGACAGTTATTTATCATTTCTGTTGTTGACCTTCTGCCAAAGCCATTCTCTTAAGCTGTCTGGTATTTTTTCTCTTTGCTTCCCTCTATCTCTTCGTCCCTCAATTTTCCCAGTTGTTACAATATGTTCTAGTTGCTCTCTTCTCATTACATGGCCAGAAAATGATGATTGTTTCTTCCTAATATTGGATATTAGTTATCATTTTGTTTTGGCCTCTTTTAGAACGTTTTCATTACTCTTCTTAGCTGTGCAAGGTATTCTCAACATTCTTCTGTAAAACCAGATTTCTACAGACTCCAGTGATTTTATTGTCTGTTGTCCTATTGTCCATGATTCACATCCATATGTTAAGACTGGCTCTACTAAACATCTAAGAACTCTTTTTCTTGTTTATAGTGTCAAAAATAGATTGCGTAGTATCTTCCTCATTTTTTTGGAAAGCTGCTTTTGCCTGAGCCATTCTGCATCTTATCTCTGTTGTACATCTTCCGTCTGAGGTTAACAAAGTTCCCAAATATTTAAATTCATTTACCTGTTTTAATATTTTTCCACTTGTCTTTATTGTGCAATGAGGTGATATAGTTTTCTTTGTTGTTACCATTACTTCTGTCTTTCTGCCTTTAAGGCTGAGTGTATTTTTGCTTTCTCTCACTATAATGTCTATAATGTCTAATAATGTCTAATAATGTCTATAATGTCTAATAATAATAGAAGACAGTTGTATACTGGGACGCAGGCAATCCATGAAACTTCTCCAGTAGGGACAACAACATCAAGAAAGTCACATTATCCTGGCCTGCCTCATCAGCGAGGACCTAGGACGTTAGGCTCATGACCCAACCTCTCGCCATGAATAATTAATCTGCAGATTGAAGTCACCGACTCTCTTACAGCCAATGAGCTGTCTACTTGTCCTGCGAGTTCCCTCGTTCAGGCCTCGTGTGATATCTTTGTCTTGACTTCTGTTCATCTAGACAAGCGGTTCTCAAATTTTTCTTTACCGCGGACCCTCATTAAATACGTTTTGTAGTCGGCGGACCCCCAAGATTTATTTTCATTTGTTCTTTCATTCATTCTCTCTTTCCATTTAGCTACAAGATATGATACTTTCCTTCACGCCTTCGCGGACCCTTTGTGACGATACCACAAACTCTCCAGGGACCGCAGACCATAGCTTGGGAAACTCTGATTTATACTTTCTTATATTGTTAACTTTTATCCCTGTTTTTATTTTCTTCTCTTTTCTCTTCTCTTCTCCTCTCATTTCTGCTCCTGTCTTCTATTCTCCTCCTCTCTTTTCTCTTCTCACGTCTCCTTTCTTCTCTTTTTTTTATTTTGCAATTCCACTTCTTTTCTCTTCTCTTCTCCTTTCATTTCTGCTCCTCTCTTCTCTTCTCCTCCCCTCTCTTCTCTTCTCACGTCTCCTTTCTTCTCTTTTTTTTTATTTTGCAATTCCTCTACTTTTCTCTTCTCCCTATATATCTTTCGTTCCCCTTTTTCTTCTCATTACCCTTTATTCTTCGCTCCTCTTCTCCCATTTTCCTGTCCCCACTTAGCTATCCCATACTCTCATCTCCTCCTTTTTGTAACTTTCTTCTTTTCATCTCTCCTCCTTTTCTTCTTCCTCTTCATTCAAATCTTTCCCCCTCATTTTCCGTTCATTTTCTTCCCTTCCCTTTCATCTCCTTTTCTCTCATCTCTTTTCTCTCTCTCATCTCGTCCTCTCTTTTCCTCTCTCTTATACCCTCCTCTTAATCTCTATAGTTTTCTTATTTCATTTTCCCCTGCTTTTATCTTTCTCGTCTCATGCACTTCTTTTCTTGAATCTTCTCTTCTGTCTATCTGTCCCTCTCATTTCCTAAACTTTCAACTCACTCCACTATCTCCCTCGGACCTCGCCAGTCCTCCTACCTTGTATCCCAGTCCTCCATTAGTCCCGCCATGCGAACACATCAATCAATATCCCAGCTTCCGGTAATTTGGTCCGCGTTAATCCACGTCCTGCAACTCCTTGACTGTGAAAACAAAGCAGGCCAGAAGAAACAAGGACGCGTGCAGTCACAAGCAACATTATAGAAGACCACAACCCATTGCTATGTGCTACCTAAGGATGAAGATTGTGGATATAAAAAAAGTAAAGTATCCCCCGTCACGCCAAGTGGCGTATAGGGAAATATGGTGTTAGTGACCCTATATTTTACAGACCTTCAGCACATGACTTTTGGGGTAATGTGGTCGGTATTACGCCCGTGCTGCTTTTACTTTCCCAGAAAAAATCTGGTACCCATTTAAGGCTGGGTGAACCCGGAGCCGTCGGTTGGGATCGAACCCTACCCCTTGTCCGTAGTAGTCCAGTTCACTAACCACTGAGCTATCGCGGCTCCCACTAATTTTTAGGGAATTAGTAAAACCCAGGTGTCCTCGCCAGGGAACGAACCCCGGCTGTTGCCGTGGTAAGCCAACCGCCTATCGATTGCGCTAACCGGACACCCAATCTCTCTCATAAATAGGAATATTTTAATGAAAACTATCTTTTCTCTCTACCCTCTTTTCTATGTATATCTTCATCAAATATTTCTTCTCTCGCTCTTCTCTTTCTCTCTTCTAAATTCTCTTCTGTACTTTCCTCTCTCATTCTCCTTCTCTCTCCTCCCTGTCGATCTCATGTCCCTTATTTTCCTCTCTCATTCTCCTTCTCTCTCCTCCCTGTCGATCTCATGTCCCTTATTTTCCTCTCTCATTCTCCTTCTCTCTCCTCCCTGTCGATCTCATGTCCCTTATTTTCCTCTCTCATTCTCCTTCTCTCTCCTCCCTGTCGATCTCATGTCCCTTATTTTCCTCTCTCATTCTCCTTCTCTCTCCTCCCTGTCGATCTCATGTCCCTTATTTTCCTCTCTCATTCTCCTTCTCTCTCCTCCCTGTCGATCTCATGTCCCTTATTTTCCTTTCTCATTCTCCTTCTCTCTCCTCCCTGTCGATCTCATGTCCCTTATTTTCCTCTCTCATTCTCCTTCTCTCTCCTCCCTGTCGATCTCATGTCCCTTATTTTCCTCTCTCATTCTCCTTCTCTCTCCTCCTTGTCGATCTCAGTTCTCTTATTTCCTGTCTTATTCACCTCTCTCGTTATCCCTCTCTTCCCCCCTCTCTGATACCTCTCTTTTAACTCTCTTCCCACTTCAATTATCCTCCCCTCCTTCTTTTCCTTCTCTACCCTCTCTCTTCCCTCTCCTACTTTTCATTTCCTCTCTCTCTCTCCCCTCGTTATCCTCTCCTACATCCCTTTCCTCCTCCCCCCTCTCTCTCTCTCTCACCCTATCTCTTTTCGCATCTTTCTATCTTCCCTTCTACTCTATCCCTCTTTTTTTCACACCCTCCCTCTTTCCTTTTTCGTATTCACGAGAATAAAACCACTCACTCCTCATTACATCCTCTTCTCAATCCCCCATTAGCTTCTCCAAGCGTACATAACAGGCAATCTTGGAACTTCCAGTAAATGAATTAAAATTAATTTGCATTCATCAAGCCCAAAATGTAGAAGAAACAAGCACGTAACAACAAGATACGGACTCAAAATTGAGAAGGAAAAATCACGGCGTGAACAAAACATTACTGGTAGGTTCTTTCAAATATTAGTTGAGTGGAGTCAGTGAGTGGGGATTGAGTGGAGGTTAAGTGGAATTAGTTAATTTGTTTGAGAGTGTAATATATGAGTGAGTGAAATGAGTGAGTGTTGTGAGTGAGTGAAATGAGTGAGTGTTGTGAGTGAGTGAAATGAGTGAGTGTTGTAAGTGAAATGAGTGAGTGTTGTGAGTGAGTGAAATGAGTGAGTGTTGTGCGTGAGTGAAATGAGTGAGTGTTGTAAGTGAAATGAGTGAGTGTTATGAGTGAGTGAAATGAGTGAGTGAAATGTGTGAGTGTTGTGAGTGAGTGAAATGAGTGAGTGTTGTGAGTGAGTGTTGTGAGTGAAATGAGTGAGTGTTGTGAGTTTTGTGAGTGTCGTGAGTGAGTGAAATGAGTGAGTGTTGGCAAAATAACTCTCCAACCCATCCATCTACCTATCCATCCACCCATCCACCCGTCCGTCCGTCCATCTGTCCATCTATCTATCCTATCCATCCATCCTATCCTATCCATCCATCCACCCATCCACCCAGATCCCAAGAACCCACCCAACCATCCATCCATCCATCCATCCATCCATCCATCCATCCATCCATCCATCCATCCATCCATCCATCCATCCATCCATCCATCCATCCATCCATCCATCCATCCATCCATCTATCTATCTATCTATCTATCTATCTATCTATCTATCTATCTATCTATCTATCTATCTATCTATCTATCTATCTATCTATCTATCTATCTATCTATCTATCTATCTATCTATCTATCTATCTATCTATCTATCTATCTATCTATCTATCTATCTATCTATCTATCTATCTATCTATCTATCTATCTATCTATCTATCTATCTATCTATCTATCTATCTATCTATCTATCTATCTATCTATCTATCTATCTATCTATCTATCTATCTATCTATCTATCTATCTATCTATCTGTCGAGCCGATGACGTCACATCGATATATATTATCAAGAGTCCAACCTTGTACAGGATCCGCACTGCGACTCGTAACACGACTCTGTTCTGGGCAAGATCCTCGGCCAGGGAGCTGAATCCTGCTGTTTTTGCTTCTCGCTTCAGTGTTCTTTTTACTGTTTCTCTAGGTTGGCCTCTTTTTCTTTTACCCTCTGTTTCCCATTTCAGGGCCTGCTCTGACATTCTCTTGTTGTGTCTTCTTATCACATGGCCAACATATGACCGCCTTATTCACTAGATTATAGATCATATTTTTTTATGCTTAGTCGTTTATATTATTTCTGCCCTAGTCTTGAGTCCATGGTACACAAAGTGTTTTCTGAGACATTTGGTTACAAATGCATCCAATTTGTTTCGTAATTTTAGCACTTTCTTTTTATTCTTTCAGGCAGCAGCATAGTGCCGAAGACATCTGTAAGGTCAATTCTATCTATCTATTGACCTTTCGAGCCGTAGCCGGCCCATAGGGCGTAGACCAAGATACACCTTCTCCTATCTGAATTTTTGTTCTAGCAGTTTTCTTTTACGTTTCATTAACAACAGGAGTGGAACATGTGATGGGGAGAGAAGGCTGTAATACAACAAGTCAGAATGGAGAAAGATTAATAGAATTATGTTTAATAGAAAATTTAGTTATAGGTGGGACATTATTTCCACATAAAAATATCCACAAAACAACATGGATATCTCCTGATGATAGAACATCAAATCAAATTGACCACCTATGTATTAAACAACAATTCAGATCATCATTAATAGATGTAAGAGCATACAGAGGTGCTGATGTTAATAGTGACCACAACCTGTGCATTGGGAAAATAAGATTAAAATTTAGAAACCAACAGAAGAGGTCAATTACACATAAAATTGATAGTCATAAACTGAAAGATGAAGCAATAAAGGAAAAGTTTAACATAGAGCTAAGTAATTGTTATTCAGCACTTGGTGAAATAGACTTAGATATCAATGAAATGTGGGACTCACAGAGCAAAATACTAATGACAGCAGCAGAAGCAAGTGCTGGACTGAAGAAAATGGAAAAACGAGCTTGGATCTCAGACACCACATGGAAATACATCAAAGAAAGAAGAGAAGCGAAGAGAGCCATGACTAATGTAAAGACAGATCTTGGAAAGGTTCTGGCAAAAGCAACATACAAAGAATTAGACAACAAAGTGAAAAGTTCGGCAAGAAGAGATACAAGAGCTTATATAGACAACTTGGCAGAGAAAGCAGAGACAGCTGCAATTACAGGAGACAGCAGAACTCTTTATACTGTACAAAAGATGCTGACAAACACCTATACATCCAGTGGAACACCAATTCTAGACAAATCTGGATTAATGCTAACAACAAGCGCAGACATAAAAGCCCGTTGGGCGGAACACTTCAAAGAAATTCTTAACCGTCCACTACCTCACAGTTTAATAGATTTTGAAGCTGAAACACCAGCAGCAGAATTAGATGTAAATTTAGATGACTTCACCTTGAGTGAAATAGAAACCACCTTAAAGCTAATGACCAATAACAAGGCTGCTGGAGAGGATAAGTTAACAGCTGAGATCCTCAAGGCAATTGATAGCCATAATTAATACATCTCCAAAAAATGTTCAACATCATTTGGAAAACAGAGAAGACGCCTCATAAATGGAAAAAAGGAATCATTGTTAAGATCCCAAAAAAGGGCAATCTTAGAGATTGTAACAATTGGAGAGGCGTGACACTTTTGTCAGTTGCCTCAAAATTATTCTGTAAAATCATCCTAAATAGAATAAAGGATTCAATAGATACAGTAATGCGTGAAGAACAGGCTGGGTTTAGAAAAGGGAGAAGCTGTCTTGACCACATTTTCACTCTACGACTTATATTGGAGGAACACATTGAAAAGCAAAAACCTTTGTACTTAACTTCATCGACTTCAAAAAAGCATTTGATAGTATTCATAGAGATTCTTTGTGGAAAATTCTGAAGCAATATGGCTTACCATCAAAAATCATAAATATTATCAAAGACATGTATGATGGTTACACATGTGCAGTTCGAACAGAGGAAGGACTGAGCGAATGTTTCCCAATAGAAACTGGGGTTAAACAAGGATGTATTTTATCGCCCTTGTTATTTGGAATTGTTATGGACTTCATAATGAAGAAATGCTGCACTGGTAATAAAGGCATCGAATGGATACAAGGAGACCATTTGGAGGACCTGGACTTTGCTGATGACATAGTTCTCATCAGCAATCAGATAAAAACGATGCAGGAAAACACAAATGAACTATCATCAATAGCCAGCAAAATTGGGCTTGAGGTCAATCATGAAAAGACTAAAGTCATGAAAAGTTTAATTCCAACAAGTGACAAAATATACATGGAAAACAAACCAGTAGAAGAGATCGATCACTTCATCTATCTTGGAAGTCACATTGATCGAGAAGGGGATACGAGCAAAGAAATTAGAATCAGACTGGCTAAAGCAGCAATGTCTTTCAGAAGCCTTGAAAAGTTGTGGAAATCAAAACTCATTAGCACAAACACAAAACTTAGGCTATTCAAATCAAATGTACTATCAACCCTTACGTATGCGTGTGAAAGCTGGAAAACAACAAGAGATATAGAAACAAAGTTGAACGCATTCGAAAATAAATGTCTAAGGAAAATACTTGGTATAGAATGGAACGAATTCAAAACAAACGAGGAAATTAGAGAAATCGCCAATCAACCACTAATATCTTCAGTAATAAAGAAAAGACGATGGTCATACGTTGGACATGTGATGAGAAGAGATAATAATCGAATAGCAAAGCAAGCCCTCATATGGGAAACAACAGGTAAAAGAAAAAGAGGAAGACCCAGGGAGACACTGAGAAGAACGTTGATGAGAGAGGCAAGAGCAGCAGGAATCGGCTCCCTCAATGAGATAGAACTGCTTGCACAGAACAGAGACAGATGGCGAGATTTGATAAAATATCTTTAAAAGAAAACTGCTAGAACAAAATTCATATAGGAGAAGGTGTATCTTGGTCTACGCCCTATGGGCCGGTTACGGCTCGAAAGGTCAATAGATAGATAGTTTTCTTTTAAAGATATTTTATCAAATATCGTAATTTAGCTCTGTTCTGTGCAAGCTGCTCTATCTCATTGAGGGAGCCGAATCCTGCTGTTCTTGCCTCTCTCATCAATGTTCTTCTCAGTGTCTCCCTGGGTCTTCCTCTTTTTCTCTTACCTGTTGTTTCCCATATGAGGGCTTTTTTTTGCTATTCGGTTATTATCTCTTCTCATCACAAGGTCAATTACGAGACTTAAATCGGCGTCAAGGCACGCGAGTTTTCACCCATATGTGCTCGGCCGCCTATCCAAAATGTTCGGGGACTTCTGGATAGTGTCGCTTCAAGCATGGAAACTCACGATGCGAGGCTGTATTCCTCCCATTCCCAGAGTACTACCCTGGTACCCATTTCTGCCAGCGGCTGGCTCGACCGCAGGGGTATCTTTCTTCCAACCACGAGTAGAACTCGCACTGTTTTCAGCGGGAATCGAACACGGGTTGTCCGAACTAGGCTATCGAGGCCCGGTAAGAACTCTCATCAGACAGACAAAGAATCTCTGTCTCTATAGACTAGCTACATCTCTCACAGAACGTTGCATTCAACACATCTCGTCTAAAAGAATCTCTCTCTCTCTAGCTACATCTCTCACAGAACGTTGTATTCAACACATCTCGTCTAAAAGAATCTCTCTCTCTCTAGCTACATCTCTCACAGAACGCTGCATTCAACACATCTCGTCTAAAAGAATCTCTCTCTCTAGCTACATCTCCCACAGAACGTTGTATTCAACACATCTCGTCTAACAGAATCTCTCTCTCTAGCTATATCTCCCACAGAACGCTGCATTCAACACATCTCGTCTAAAAGAATCTCTCTCTCTAGCTACATCTCCCACAGAACGTTGTATTCAACACATCTCGTCTAAAAGAATCTCTCTCTCTAGCTACATCTCCCACAGAACGTTGTATTCAACACATCTCGTCTAAAAGAATCTCTCTCTCTAGCTACATCTCTCACAGAACGTTGTATTCAACACATCTCGTCTAACAGAATCTCTCTCTCTAGTGCATCTCTCACAGAACGCTGCATTCAACACATCTCGTCTAAAAGAATCTCTCTCTCTAGCGCATCTCTCACAGAACGTTGTATTCAACACATCTCGTCTAAAAGAATCTCTCTCTCTAGCTACATCTCTCACAGAACGTTGTATTCAACACATCTCGTCTAACAGAATCTCTCTCTCTAGTGCATCTCTCACAGAACGCTGCATTCAACACATCTCGTCTAAAAGAATCTCTCTCTCTAGCGCATCTCTCACAGAACGTTGTATTCAACACATCTCGTCTAACAGAATCTCTCTCTCTAGTGCATCTCTCACAGAACGCTGCATTCAACACATCTCGTCTAAAAGAATCTCTCTCTCTCTAGCTACATCTCCCACAGAACGTTGTATTCAACACATCTCGTCTAAAAGAATCTCTCTCTCTAGCGAATCTCTCACAGAACGTTGCATTCAACACATCTCGTCTAAAAGAATCTCTCTCTCTAGCTACATCTCCCACAGAACGTTGCATTCAACACATCTCGTCTAAAAGAATCTCTCTCTCTCTAGCTATATCTCCCACAGAACGTTGCATTCAACACATCTCGTCTAAAAGAATCTCTCTCTCTAGCTACATCTCCCACAGAACGTTGTATTCAACACATCTCGTCTAAAAGAATCTCTCTCTCTAGCTACATCTCCCACAGAACGTTGTATTCAACACATCTCGTCTAAAAGAATCTCTCTCTCTAGCTACATCTCCCACTGAACGCTGCATTCAACACATCTCGTCTAAAAGAATCTCTCTCTCTAGCTACATCTCCCACAGAACGTTGTATTCAACACATCTCGTCTAACAGAATCTCTCTCTCTAGCGCATCTCTCACAGAACGTTGTATTCAACACATCTCGTCTAAAAGAATCTCTCTCTCTAGCGCATCTCTCACAGAACGTTGCATTCAACACATCTCGTCTAAAAGAATCTCTCTCTCTAGCGCATCTCCCACAGAACGTTGCATTCAACACATCTCGTCTAAAAGAATCTCTCTCTCTAGCGCATCTCTCACAGAACGTTGTATTCAACACATCTCGTCTAAAAGAATCTCTCTCTCTAGCTACATCTCCTACAGAACGTTGTATTCAACACATCTTGTCTAAAAGAATCTCTCTCTCTAGCTACATCTCCCACAGAACGCTGCATTCAACACATCTCGTCTAAAAGAATTTCTCTCTCTAGCTACATCTCCCACAGAACGTTGTATACAACACATCTGGTCTAAAAGAATCTCTCTCTCTCTAGCTACATCTCCCACAGAACGTTGTATACAACACATCTCGTCTAAAAGAATCTCTCTCTCTCTCTAGCTATATCTCCCACAGAACGTTGTATTCAACACATCTCGTCTAAAAGAATCTCTCTCTCTAGCTACATCTCCCACAGAACGTTGTATTCAACACATCTCGTCTAAAAGAATCTCTCTCTCTCTCTAGCTACATCTCCCACAGAACGTTGCATTCAACACATCTCGTCTAAAAGAATCTCTCTCTCTAGCTACATCTCCCACAGAACGTTGCATTCAACACATCTCGTCTAAAAGAATCTCTGTCTCTAGCGCATCTCTCACAGAACGTTGTATTCAACACATCTCGTCTAAAAGAATCTCTCTCTCTCTCTCTAGCTACATCTCCCACAGAACGTTGCATTCAAAACACCTCGTCTAAAAGAATCTCTCTCTCTAGCTACATCTCCCACAGAACGTTGCATTCAACACATCTCGTCTAAAAGAATCTCTCTCTCTAGCTACATCTCCCACAGAACGTTTCATTCAACACATCTCGTCTAAAAGAATCTCTCTCTCTAGCTACATCTCCCACAGAACGTTGCATTCAACACATCTCGTCTAAAAGAATCTCTCTCTCTAGCTACATCTCCCACAGAACGTTGCATTCAACACATCTCGTCTAAAAGAATCTCTCTCTCTAGCTACATCTCCCACAGAACGTTTCATTCAACACATCTCGTCTAAAAGAATCTCTCTCTCTAGCGCATCTCTCACAGAACGTTGCATTCAACACATCTCGTCTAAAAGAATCTCTCTCTCTAGCTACATCTCCCACAGAACGTTGTATTCAACACATCTCGTCTAAAAGAATCTCTCTCTCTCTCTAGCTACATCTCCCACAGAACGTTGTATTCAACACATCTCGTCTAAAAGAATCTCTCTCTCTCTCTAGCTACATCTCTCACAGAACGCTGCATTCAACACATCTCGTCTAAAAGAATCTCTCTCTCTAGCTACATCTCCCACAGAACGTTGTATTCAACACATCTCGTCTAAAAGAATCTCTCTCTCTAGCTACATCTCCCACAGAACGTTGTATTCAACACATCTCGTCTAAAAGAATCTCTCTCTCTAGCTACATCTCTCACAGAACGTTGTATTCAACACATCTCGTCTAAAAGAATCTCTCTCTCTAGCTACATCTCCCACAGAACGTTGTATTCAACACATCTCGTCGAAAAGAATCTCTCTCTCTCTCTAGCTACATCTCCCACAGAACGCTGCATTCAACACATCTCGTCTAAAAGAATCTCTCTCTCTAGCTACATCTCTGACAGAACGCTGTATTCAACACATCTCGTCTAAAAGAATCTCTCTCTCTAGCTACATCTCTCACAGAACGTTGCATTCAACACATCTCGTCTAAAAGAATCTCTCTCTCTAGCTACATCTCCCACAGAACGTTGTATTCAACACATCTCGTCTAAAAGAATCTCTCTCTCTAGCTACATCTCCCACAGAACGTTGTATTCAACACATCTCGTCTAAAAGAATCTCTCTCTCTAGCTACATCTCTCACAGAACGTTGTATTCAACACATCTCGTCTAAAAGAATCTCTCTCTCTAGCTACATCTCTCACAGAACGTTGTATTCAACACATCTTGTCTAAAAGAATCTCTCTCTCTAGCTACATCTCCCACAGAACGCTGCATTCAACACATCTCGTCTAAAAGAATCTCTCTCTCTCTCTAGCTACATCTCCCACAGAACGTTGCATTCAAAACACCTCGTCTAAAAGAATCTCTCTCTCTAGCTACATCTCCCACAGAACGTTTCATTCAACACATCTCGTCTAAAAGAATCTCTCTCTCTCTAGCTACATCTCCCACAGATCGTTGCATTCAAAACACCTCGTCTAAAAGAATCTCTCTCTCTAGCGCATCTCTCACAGAACGTTGTATTCAACACATCTCGTCTAAAAGAATCTCTCTCTCTAGCTACATCTCTCACAGAACGCTGTATTCAACACATCTCGTCTAAAAGAATCTCTCTCTCTAGCTACATCTCCCACAGAACGTTGTATTCAACACATCTCGTCTAAAAGAATCTCTCTCTCTAGCTACATCTCCCACAGAACGTTGTATTCAACACATCTCGTCTAACAGAATCTCTCTCTCTAGTGCATCTCTCACAGAACGCTGCATTCAACACATCTCGTCTAAAAGAATCTCTCTCTCTAGCGCATCTCTCACAGAACGTTGTATTCAACACATCTCGTCTAAAAGAATCTCTCTCTCTAGCTACATCTCTCACAGAACGTTGTATTCAACACATCTCGTCTAACAGAATCTCTCTCTCTAGTGCATCTCTCACAGAACGTTGCATTCAACACATCTCGTCTAAAAGAATCTCTCTCTCTAGCTACATCTCCCACAGAACGTTGCATTCAACACATCTCGTCTAAAATAATCTCTGTCTCCAGCCAGATCTCCCACTTCTTCTGTTGTCATGTTTAAGATATTTTTGATATCTTGAAACCACCTTCTTCGTGATCTGCCACTGATGCGTTGCCCAAGAACCATGTTTTCCATTATTGTTCTTTCCAGGTCGCTGTTTCTTTTGACGTAGCCATAGTATATTAATTTCCTCTGTAGAATGGTATTCATATACCAATTCTATTTAATGTTTAAATCCTTTAATATGTCTTCATTGCTCTTTTTCATTATCTAAGATATCTGAAGGATTTTTCTGCAGCATTTTGTTTAAAAATGAATCAGTTTTCGTCTTTCCTGTTAGCGCTATTGCGTGTTAGCTGCTTTTATACTAGCAAATGTACATATTCTGTAGCCAAAAAAAAATGACAGATGGAATATCAGTTGAAATATTTCTTCTTATAAGTTTAAATCCACTAAAAATAGACTAACAACAAGATTTAATTAACTAGAAAACTACAATGTTTTATGTCTTCAAAACCATGAACAAATATTCGCTTAAGAATGTGATCAAATTTGCA
The DNA here is from genome assembly GCA_032433765.1 of Megaustenia siamemsis. Lineage (NCBI taxonomy): Eukaryota > Metazoa > Mollusca > Gastropoda > Stylommatophora > Ariophantidae > Megaustenia > Megaustenia siamemsis. Next base: position 74,362,785 of record JAVIAB010000160.1, on the reverse strand, counting down.
GGCTAAGATATTCTCGCGCTCCAAAGACGTCACAGAGCTGGGACTAAAATAATGAAAAACTGGAATGCAATTATATAAAAAGTAGCTGCAGGAATAATAACGAAATACGAAATAGGAAAAAAAACAGGAACTTGGTTATGACAAAACAAAACTTTGGCGAGGAATATTACACAAAACGAAGAATACATTATTTACGAAAACAAAACATTGTATAAATTACAGGAGCTTTGAGAAAATGCAGCTAAAAAACAAGCAAGGACATTTACTGAATGCGGCCATAAGAGCGTTAGTGTTACTGATGGGAGAGTAATGTCAAGAGATGGACAATTAACAGCTTGTTAGAATGTCCTCTATATTATCATCCCATAACATTGTGGGCTCATTGATGCACCACTGACAGACTTCCACAAACTTCTCCTTTTCTCTCTATCTTCAGTCTTTCTATGGGACTCTGCAAAGTCGAAGCCTGTCCATTCGTTGATGTTATCTTCCCATCTCTTTCTCTGCCTACCCGTCATTCTAGATCCTTTCGCAGTTCCTTGCAGAATGTTCTTTGGTGGACCAAGCGTTCCTTGCAGAATGTTCTTTGGTAGACCAAGCGTTCCTTGCAGAATGTTCTTTTGTGGACCAAACGTTCCTTGCAGAATGTTCTTTGGTGGACCAAACGTTCCTTGCAGAATGTTCTTTGGTAGACCAAACGTTCCTTGCAGAAAGTTCTTAGGTAGACCAAGCGTTCCTTGCAGAAAGTTCTTAGGTAGACCAAGCGTCCCTTGCAGAATGTTCTTTGGTAGACCAAGCGTCCCTTGCAGAAAGTTCTTAGGTAGACCAAACGTTCCTTTCAGAAAGTTCTTAGGTAGACCAAGCGTCCCTTGCAGAATGTTCTTTGGTAGACCAAACGTTCCTTGCAGAATGTTCTTTGGTAGACCAAGCGTCCCTTGCAGAATGTTCTTTGGTAGACCAAGCGTCCCTTGCAGAATGTTCTTTGGTAGACCAAACGTTCCTTGCAGAATGTTCTTTGGTAGACCAAACGTTCCTTGCAGAAAGTTCTTTGGTAGACCAAACGTTCCTTGCAGAAAGTTCTTTGGTAGACCAAACGTTCCTTGCAGAATGTTCTTTGGTAGACCAAACGTTCCTTGCAGAAAGTTCTTTGGTAGACCAAACGTTCCTTGCAGAAAGTTCTTTGGTAGACCAAACGTTCCTTGCAGAATGTTCTTTGGTAGACCAAGCGTCCCTTGCAGAATGTTCTTTGGTAGACCAAGCGTCCCTTGCAGAATGTTCTTTGTAGACCAAACGTTCCTTGCAGAATGTTCTTTGGTAGACCAAGCGTCCCTTGCAGAATGTTCTTTGGTAGACCAAACGTTCCTTGCAGAATGTTCTTTGGTAGACCAAACGTTCCTTGCAGAATGTTCTTTGGTAGACCAAGCGTCCCTTGCAGAATGTTCTTTGGTAGACCAAGCGTCCCTTGCAGAATGTTCTTTGGTAGACCAAACGTTCCTTGCAGAATGTTCTTTGGTAGACCAAGCGTCCCTTGCAGAATGTTCTTTGGTAGACCAAGCGTCCCTTGCAGAATGTTCTTTGGTAGACCAAACGTTCTTTGCAGAATGTTCTTTGGTAGACCAAACGTTCCTTGCAGAAAGTTCTTTGGTAGACCAAACGTTCCTTGCAGAAAGTTCTTTGGTAGACCAAACGAACGAGATACGAGGAGAAATCATTTCATGTTGCGTTTCGTAACACAAGTTAAAAGATCATCAAGCACTTTGGTCGCTTGTAGCATCCTTCGGCCAACTTTTTTATTCGTGATAGGATCTAAGTAAGAGATCTCCCAAATGTTTACTATCTCCACAGCTGATAGGATCTAAGTAAGAGATCTCCCAAATGTTTACTATCTCCACAGCTGATAGGATCTAAGTAAGATAGTACTTTAGTGATAGTAATCGTATTATCTCCACAGCTGATAGGATCTAAGTAAGATAGTACTTTAGCGATAGTAATCGTATTATCTCCACAGCTGATAGGATCTAAGTAAGATAGTACTTTAGCGATAGTAATCGTATTATCTCCACAGCTGATAGGATCTAAGTAAGATAGTACTTTAGCGATAGTAATCGTATTATCTCCACAGCTGATAGGATCTAAGTAAGATAGTACTTTAGCGATAGTAATCGTATTATCTCCACAGCTGATAGGATCTAAGTAAGATAGTACTTTAGCGATAGTAATCGTATTATCTCCATAGCTGATAGGATCTAAGTAAGATAGTACTTTAGCGATAGTAATCGTATTATCTACATAGCTGATAGGATCTAAGTAAGATAGTACTTTAGCGATAGTAATCGTATTATCTCCACAGCTGATAGGATCTAAGTAAGATAGTACTTTAGCGATAGTAATCGTATTATCTCCACAGCTGATAGGATCTAAGTAAGATAGTACTTTAGCGATAGTAATCGTATTATCTCCACAGCTGATAGGATCTAAGTAAGATAGTACTTTAGCGATAGTAATCGTATTATCTCCACAGCTGATAGGATCTAAGTAAGATAGTACTTTAGCGATAGTAATCGTATTATCTCCACAGCTGATAGGATCTAAGTAAGATAGTACTTTAGCGATAGTAATCGTATTATCTCCATAGCTGATAGGATCTAAGTAAGATAGTACTTTAGCGATAGTAATCGTATTATCTACATAGCTGATAGGATCTAAGTAAGATAGTACTTTAGCGATAGTAATCGTATTATCTCCACAGCTGATAGGATCTAAGTAAGATAGTACTTTAGCGATAGTAATCGTATTATCTACATAGCTTGTACTGAATCTCTGCTGTAAGTGTCCATGTTTCACATGCGTATAGAAACACTGATTAATCAAGGGTGAGCATCAGCCTTATGTTAGATCCAAGAGTGATATTCTTGTTTTTCCAAACAGGTTTTAGCCTAGTAAGGGCTGTTCTAGTCTGTGCATTTCTAGCTGATATTCCAGGTTTCAAGCTTTCAGCGCTGATAGATGATCCCGAGAATTTAAATTTGTCCACTTTTTCTAGTTCTTTAGAAAATTTAACATTTACTTTTACTAATTATTTTTTTATTTTTATTTACTAATTATAATTTTAATTTTACTAATTTTTAAAATTTACAAGACCTACAATTAAATATCAAAGTTGAAGGAATACATCTAGAGATAGTCCAGAGCTACAACTACCTGGGACATACTATAACCAGTGATGGAAAATGTACAACTGAAATAAATAAAAGAATAGGAATGGCAAAAAGTAATTTCAATGCCATGAAAAATATACTAACATCAAAACAAATAACACCAGGGCTAAAACTAAGAATAGCAAAATGTTACATCTTCTCAATATTCCTGTATGGTGCAGAAGCATGGACATTAGACCAGAAAACAGAACAGAAAATTAAGGCCTTTGAAATTTGGGTTTATAGAAGAATAGGTAGAATTGGATGGAAAGAAAAGAAAACAAACGAGGAAGTTTTAAAACAACTAAAAATGAAGAAAGAACTACTAAACACAATTACAGCAAGACAAATGCAATTTTTTGGTCATGTTAAAAGACACAACAGTCTAATAAAAGTAATATTAGAAGGGAAAATACAAGGTAAAAGAGGCAGAGGCAGACCAAGACTAACATGGACGAGTAACATCAAAAGATGGACAAGTCAGCCTATGGCAATCTGCACCATCAAAGCAAGAGACAGAGTGGAATGGCGCTCCATGGTAGCCAACCTTCGATGCGGATACGGCACTCGATGATGATGATGTTCAGTTCTTGGACGTTGATTTTGATTTTTGTAACAAGGTCCCCCCCCCCACGTTACTGATCATCAGTTTATTTGTTGTTGTTGTTGTTGTTGTTGTTGAGCATTGATCTACATGCAGCAGATGATTAATTATTAGAAAGTAGGAACTCTTAACAAATCTGGAAAACACCTGGGAAGAAATCCGATTCATTCGAAACAAAATGCTACAGAAAAATCCTTAAGATACCTTGGATAATGAGAAAGAGCAATGAAGACATGTTAACAAAATTTAACATGAAAAAGAACTGGCTTATAAACACCATTCTACAGAGGAAATTAAAATACTATGGCCACATCAAAAGACACAGCGGGTTGAAAGAACAATAATGGAAGGTATGGTTCCTGGGTGACGCACCAGGGGCAGACCAAGAAGATGGTGGTTTCAAGATATCAAGGAAACGTTGAACATAGCGAGAGAAGAAATAGGAGATCTGGCTAGAGACAGATTCCTTCAGATAGGATGTGGTGAATGCAACGTTCTGTTGGAGATCTGGCTAGAGGGTAGATTCCTTCAGACAGGATGTGGTGAATGCAACGTTCTGTTGGAGATCTGGCTAGAGACAGATATTTTTTTCAGACGAGCTGTGGTGAATGCAACGTTCTGTTGGAGATCTGGCTAGAGACAGAGATTCTTTCAGACAGGATGTGGTGAATGCAACGTTCTATTGGAGATCTGGCTAGAGACAGATTCTTTCAGACAGGATGTGGTGAATGCAACGTTCTATTGGAGATCTGGCTAGAGACAGAGATTCTTTCAGACAGGATGTGGTGAATGCAACGTTCTATTGGAGATCTAGCTAGAGACAGATATTTTTTTCAGACGAACTGTGGTGAATGCAACGTTCTGTTGGAGATCTGGCTAGAGACAGATTCTTTCAGACAGGATGTGATGAATGCAACGTTCTGTGGGAGATCTGGCTAGAGACAGATTCTTTCAGACAGGATGTGATGAATGCAACGTTCTGTGGGAGATCTGGCTAGAGACAGATTCTTTCAGACAGGATGTGATGAATGCAACGTTCTGTGGGAGATCTGGGTAGAGACAGATTCTTTCAGACAGGATGTGATGAATGCAAGGTTCGGTAAAGGACTTGCGACCTGATGGCGGTTAATGACGATGACGAACTCCAAATACGATTCTATCGCTGTAGAGCTGAGGCACAGATGATCGCCTCACACTCTGAAGGTGCGAGATTCGAATACCATTTGGAGAACAGACAAACAGGAACATCTAAATAGTGCTCGTAAAAGTACTCATGGCAACTAAATAACGATTGGATCAATGGATATACCGGTGTCCAGGTAATTTACTTCTATTAAATTAGGACATAAAAAAAAAAAATAAAAGACAGACAAAAGCAGTTTGTCAAAACAGAACTACACAATTAGAGAGAAGAGAACATAATGAGACAGTAACACGGTGGGGGCGTGACGGACAGACACGTGACACAGCTTGTTTTTAATTTATAAAGAAAACAGCAATAAGAAGAAGACGTAAAAGAAGGGTAAAGGTAAGGTAAGTACGTGACTTGAACGACGCGAGGCGGCACTCCTCACCTTCCCAGAGTACTAACATGGTATCCATTTCTGTCAACGGCTGGGTCGACCGTGGGTGTATTATGTTTTTTTTTCCAACCACGAGTACAACTCACACTGTTTCCATTTGGAATCGAAGAAGTGGACTCGAATATTAAGCGCCGTGTATGCGTATCCGAGTACTGGTTATCTTTGTGTTCAAACGATTCTCGTAATACACTTGCAATCACCATCATTATAGAGTGCCGTCTCCGCAACGAAGGTTGGCTACCATGGAGCGCCATTCTGCTCTGTCTCTTGCTTTGATGGTGCAGGTTGTTATAGGCTGATTTGTCCATCTTTTGATATTACTCGTCCATGTTAGTCTTGGTCTGCCTCTGCCTCTTTTACCTTGTATTTTCCCCTTCAGGATTACTTTTAGTAGGCTGTTGTGTCTTTTAACATGGCCCAAAAATCGTATTTGTCTTGTTTGAATTGTGTTTAGTAGATATCTTTTCATTTTTAGTCGTTTTAAGACTTCATCGTTTGTTTTCTTTTCTTTCCATCCAGTTCTACTTATTCTTCTATATATCCACATTTCAAAGGCTTCAATTCTCTGTTCTGTTTTCTTGTCTAATGTCCATGTTTCTGCACCATATAGGAATGTTGAGAAGATGTAACATTTTGCTATTCTTAGTTTTAGCCCTGGTGTTATTTGTTTTGATGGTAGTATGTTCTTCATGCACCTGTAATATTCATTCATATTTACGTCCCTTTGCCAACAGAAGCCACCAGGTGGCGTGTGACGGTGCTCGTGTAGTATGAGTCACGTGGCGAAGGTATTATTGAGACTCATCATGCGAAGAGTGGGAAAAGAGCTAAACAAAAAATTAGTGATTAAAAGTGTGGGTCTGTCGAAAATAAGTGTGAGAAAATGTGTGGGTCTGTCGAAAATAAGTGTGAGAAAATGTGTGGGTCTGTCGAAAATAAGTGTGAGAAAATGTGTGGGTCTGTCGAAAATAAGTGTGAGAAAATGTGTGGGTCTGTCGAAAATAAGTGTGAGAAAATGTGTGGGTCTGTCGAAAATAAGTGTGAGAAAATGTGTGGGTCTGTCGAAAATAAGTGTGAGAAAATGAGTGGGTCTGTCGAAAATAAGTGTGAGAAAATGTGTGGGTCTGTCGAAAATAAGTGTGAGAAAATGTGTGGGTCTGTCGAAAGTAATTGTATGAAAATGTGTGGGTCTGTCGAAAATAAGTGTAAGAAAATGTGTGGGTCTGTCGAAAATAAGTGTAAGAAAATGTGTGGGTCCGTCGAAAATAAGTGTAAGAAAATGTGTGGGTCCGTCGAAAATAAGTGTAAGAAAATGTGTGGGTCTGTCGATAGAGAGAGAGAGAGGGAGAGAGAGAGGGAGAGAGAGAGAGAGAGGGAGAGAGGGAGAGAGAGAGAGAGAGACAGACAGACAGAGAGAGGGAGAGAGAGACAGACAGACAGAGAGAGGGAGAGAGACAGACATACATACAGAGAGATGGAGAGAGATACAGACATACAGAGAGAGGGAGAGAGAGGCAGACATACAGAGAGAGGGAGAGAGAGACAGACATACAGAGAGAGGGAGAGAGACAGACAGACATACAGAGAGAGGGAGAGAGAGACAGACATACAGAGAGAGGGAGAGAGAGACAGACATACAGAGAGAGGGAGAGAGAGACATACAGAGATATGGAGAGAGAGACAGGCATACAGAGAGAGGAAGAGAGAGAGACAGAGAGACAGACATACAGAGAGAGGTAGAGAGAGACAGACATACAGAGAGAGGGAGAGGAGACAGACATACAGAGAGAGGGAGAGAGAGACAGACATACAGAGAGAGGGAGAGAGACAGACAGACAGACATACAGAGAGAGGGAGAGAGAGACAGACATACAGAGAGATGGAGAGAGACAGACATACAGAGAGAGGGAGAGAGAGACAGACATACAGAGAGATGGAGAGAGAGACAGACATACAGAGAGAGAGAGAGAGAGAGAGAGACATACATAGAGAGGGAGAGAGAGACACAGAGAGAGAGAGAGAGAGAGGAGAGAGACAGACAGACAGACAGAGAGAGGGAGAGAGACAGACAGACAGACAGACAGAGAGAGAGAGAGTTCTGTTGTGTCTCATGTCTTGATGACGTGCACAATAGCATAGGTTCACCTGTCCAGCTAGTCTATTTGTGTTGAAGGTGGCATGTAGGAAGACAAGTCATATATGTTGTATTGTCCATGTTTGTAAAGCTGTCACCTTACTTTGTGGGAGTGTATGTTACACCCCACCACTTATTTCCTAACCAACCTTCGATGTGGAGACGGCACCCAATAAATGATTTCAGTTTATATTAAGATCCACATTACTCTATCCGGTATGTCAGTGGATGATAACATTATAAACAACCCGTGCTGAAGACGCAGGCTTGATTGCTAAGATTGACAATGATTTAACAAAAAATGATTGACACTTCTCTCTCTTATACTCGTTCTCTACCTCAGCTTCTCTTTAGTTGCTCAATTTTCTCTTTTCTCTATCTCTTTCTTTCTCTCACTCTTTATCCCGACAATCTTTCTGTCTCTTGCCTCCTTCGCTTCTATCTCCTTCATTCCCTCAACATCTCCCTCCTTACTACTGTCTCCTAAATATCTCCCTCTTCTAATACCTCCTTCCATCTGTCTCCTTAATATATCCCTCGTCTATTACATAATCTCATATTTCTCCTTAATATCTCCCTCTTCTAATACCACTTCCATCTGTCTCCTTGAGATCTCCCTTTTATAATCCCTCCTCTCATCGGTCTCCTTAATAGCACCCTCTTTTAATACCTCCTCTCACCTGTCTACTTTCATATCACCCTCTTCTAATACATCCTCTCATCTGTCCCAAAAATCTCCCTCCACTAATAACTCCTCTTACCTGTCTCCTTCATATTTCCCTCTTCTAATACCTACTATCCTCCGTCCCAATATTTCCCTCTTCTAACACCTCCTCCCCTCTATCCCAATATCTCCCTCTTCTAACACCTCCTCCCCTCTGTCCCAATATATCCCTCTTCTAACAACTCCTACCGTCTGTTCCAATATCTCCCTCTTCTAACACCTCTTCCCCTCTGTCCCAATATCTCCCTCTTCTAATACCTACTATCCTCTGTCCCAATATCTCCCTCTTCTAACAACTCCTCCCCTCTGTCCCAATATCTACCTCTTTTAATACCTACTATCCTCTGTCCCAATATATCCCTCTTCTAACAACTCCTCCCCTCTGTCCCAATATCTACCTCTTTTAATACCTACTATCCTCTGTCCCAATATCTCCCTCTTTTAACACCTCCTCCCCTCTGTCCCAATATCTCCCTCTTCTAACAACTCCTCCCCTCTGTCCCAATATCTCCCTCTTCTAATACCTACTATCCTCTGTCCCAATATCTCCCTCTTCTAACAACTCCTCCCCTCTGTCCCAATATCTACCTCTTTTAATACCTACTATCCTCTGTCCAAATATATCCCTCTTCTAACAACTCCTCCCCTCTGTCCCAATATCTCCCTCTTCTAATACCTACTATCCTCTGTCCCAATATATCCCTCTTCTAACAACTCCTCCCCTCTGTCCCAATATCTCCCTCTTCTAACACCTCCTCCCCTCTGTCCCAATATTTCCCTCTTCTAACACCTCCTCCCCTCTGTCCCAATATCTCCCTCTTCTAACAACTCCTCCCCTCTGTCCCAATATCTCCCTCTTCTAACACCTCCTCCCCTCTGTCCCAATATCTCCCTCTTCTAACAACTCCTCCCCTCTGTCCCAATATCTCCCTCTTCTAACACCTCCTACCCTCTGTCCCAATATCTCCCTCTTCTAACACCTCCTCCCCTCTGTCCCAATATTTCCCTCTTCTAACACCTCCTCCCCTCTGTCCCAATATCTCCATCTTCTAACAACTCCTCCCCTCTGTCCCAATATCTCCCTCTTCTAACACCTCCTCCCCTCTGTCCCAATATCTCCCTCTTTTAATACCTACCATCCTCTGTCCCAATATCTCCCTCTTCTAACACCTCCTCCCCTCTGTCCCAATATCTCCCTCTTTTAACACCTCCTCCCCTCTGTCCCAATATCTCCCTCTTCTAACAACTCCTCCCCTCTGTCCCAATATCTCCCTCTTCTAATACCTACTATCCTCTGTCCCAATATCTCCCTCTTCTAACAACTCCTCCCCTCTGTCCCAATATCTACCTCTTTTAATACCCACTATCCTCTGTCCCAATATCTCCCTCTTCTAACACCTCCTCCCCTCTGTCCCAATATCTCCCTCTTTTAATACCTACTATCCTCTGTCCCAATATCTCCCTCTTCTAACAACTCCTTCCCTCTGTCCCAATATCTCCTTCTTCTAACACCTCCTCCCCTCTGTCCCAATATCTCCTTCTTCTAACACCTCCTCCCCTCTGTCCCAATATCTCCTTCTTCTAACACCTCCTCCCCTCTGTCCCAATATCTTCCTCTTCTAACACCTCCTCCCCTCTGTCCCAATATCTCCCTCTTCTAACACCTCCTCCCCTCTGTCCCAATATCTCCCTCTTCTAACACCTCCTCCCCTCTGTCCCAATATCTCCCTCTTCTAACACCTCCTCCCCTCTGTCCCAATATCTCCCTCTTCTAACACCTCCTCCCCTCTGTCCCAATATCTCCCTCTTCTAACAACTCCTCCCCTCTGTCCCAATATCTTCCTCTTCTAACACCTCCTCCCCTCTGTCCCAATATCTCCCTCTTCTAACACCTCCTCTCATTTGTCTCAACATTCCCCTCCTCTTACGCTCTACATTCTTTACTCTCGACTCTCCATCCCTCTTTCTTCCTCATCCTCTCTTCACCTCTCTCCACTCACTCCACATCCCCCCTTTTCCATTTAAGGCCACCAAGTTCGTAAACCGGAAACTGGCTATTCATCGGCTAATGACGAAGCGGCATTCAGCCTCGCAAGTGAATGTTCTAGAGTGGAGACGGTTCTAAAGTGATCGATAGCGGTCCAAGGCAACAGCATTTCGTGATTAAAGGCCAGGATGAAGTCGCCAATATTCCTCGCTGTAGCCAGCAAGAACTTGTCCGGTGTGTATGCGTGTTATAGCAGCGGTTCCAAAGTTATTATTTAGGGGTCCCAGTAACACGTTTATTTTTTTAATATACCCCATATATACTCCATATATATATATCATCAACATCATCAAGTGCCGAGCCTGCTGGGGTAGGTGATCATGTCTCTCCACAACTTTCGATCTCGACAGTTATTTATCATTTCTGCTGTTGACCTTCTGCCAAGCCATTCTCTTAAGCTGTCTGGTATTTTTTCTCTTTGCTTCCCTCTATCTCTTCGTACCCTCAATTTTCCAAGTTGTCACAATATATTCCAGCTGTTCTCTTCTCATTACATGACCAAAAAATGATGATTGTTTCTTCCTAATATTGGAAATTAGCTCTCTTTATGCGTTGGCCTCTTTCAGAATATTTTCATTACTCTTCTTAGCTGTCAATGGTATTTTCAACATTCTTCTATAAAACCACATTTCTACAGACTCCATTGATTTCCTTGTTTGTTGTTCTATTGTCAATGATGCGCATCCATATGTTAAGACTGACTCTACATAACATTTAAGAACTCTTTTACTTGTTTCGATTGTCAAAAATGGATTGCATAGTATCTTCCTCATTTTTTGGAAAGCTGCTTTTGCCTGAGCAATTGACGATGCATGATTGTACAAAGAAGTTACGACGGTGGCTTTATGTTGCCTTCCGTCGGTTTGTTTACGGTTGGCTCCGCTAGCTTTCGACTAAAAAGTCTCACCCACAATGCAGTGGGGTTGTTTTACTTCGGGGTACCCTCCCTTAGCCTTTTACTCTCCCGAGCTCACCTACAAGGCAGCAGGGCAACCACAGGTTGTACTGTTTACTGCATACAGTAGCAGGTAAAACTACCTGACCTGACAATCTTATATATATATAAGAAAGAGGCGAAAGCAAAGAGAGAGCTAATTTCCAATATTAAGAAGAATCAATCATCATTTTTTTGGGCCTTGTAAAGAGAAGGGAACAGCTGAACAATTTAGTATCAACTAGGAAAATCGAGGGGCGAAGAGATAGAGGGAAGCAAAGAGAAAAGATACCAGACAGCTTAAGAGATAGGCTTGGCAGAAGGTCAACAACAGAAATGATAAATAACTGTCGAGATCGAAAGTTGTGGAGAGACATGATCACATACGCTAGCAGGCATGGTACTTGATGATGATGATGATCCCATATCCCATACTTTTTTCTGCATGAAAATTGCCGTAAAATCATCTCACTGACATATTGATCACATAATTTGTTCTTCTTCTTTTCTTCCTTTCTCTTTATCACTGATACCTAAAAGGTGTCGTGGTTATATCATTTGTCGTTCTTGAGCTGCTCGAACTGTCTGAATTGGTGATTTTCCTTTGTCGTTACATGTCTCTGTCACTGCATCTATCCATCTTCTTCTGGGTCTTGAAAGAAGAAGAAAATCCTTGATGGTGATTGGTAAGGATTCATTCTGACCAGGTGGCCAAACCATTTAAGTTGTTGTTGTTCTATATATTCTTGGCAGGGTTTTGTTCCTACCATTTTTCTTATGGTTTCATTTGGTATTCTTTATTTACATAATTTGTAACTGTCGAAAAATGGTTCATCTACAAAGACACAATGGTTTTTATAACAAATCATTACTATTTGCCTGGTATCATGAATTTAACACAACGCCAACGTTGTGCTACCAATGTCAGACCAGGACCCTAGATACAAGAACAATAAAAAAAATAACCTCTACAGAGATGAAATGTGTTAGACGAATGACAGGAAACAGTCTGAGAGATAAGATCAGAAATGAAGAACTGAGAAAACAGTTAGGAATAGCCTCCACCACAGAATGTATAACGAAACAACAGGTACGATGGTTTGGCAACGTGACAAGGCAGAGTAATCAAAACACAACACAACAAGCCCTCAATAAACGTTGCGAGATTACCAGACCAAAGGGTCGGTCACATAAAAAGAATGATCGATGGAATATTACAAACACTAGGAAACATAACAGCAGAAGATGAGACCAGAAGAGCAAAAGACCGCGAATTATAGCTCCCCTCGACGGTGAAAGGCAAATGAGGAAGGAAACGAGAAGAACGCCACATTTTATTCAAGAACTTATCCTCACTGACGATCTAATTACAGAACTTATCCTCACTGACGATCTAATTACAGAACTTATCCTCACTGACGATCTAATTACAGAACTTATCCTCACTGACGATCTAATTACAGAACTTATCCTCACTGACGATCTAATTACAGAACTTATCCTCACTGACGATCTAATTACAGAACTTATCCTCACTGACGATCTAATTACAGAACTTATCCTCACTGACGATCTAATTACAGAACTTATCCTCACTGACGATCTAATTACAGAACTTATCCTCACTGACGATCTAATTACAGAACTTATCCTTACTGACGATCTAATTACAGAACTTATCCTTTCTGACGCAGAGAGAACAGTAGACACAGTGAGAACAGTATACACGGTGAGAACAGTAGACACAGAGAGAACAGTAGACACAGTGAGAACAGTAGACACAGAGAGAACAGTATACACGGTGAGAACAGTAGACACAGAGAGAACAGTATACACGGTGAGAACAGTAGACACAGAGAGAACAGTAGACACACAGAGAACAGTATACACGGTGAGAACAGTAGACACAGAGAGAACAGTAGACACAGAGAGAACAGCAGACACAGAGAGAACAGTAGACACAGAGAGAACAGTATACACGGTGAGAACAGTAGACACAGAGAGAACAGCAGACACAGTGAGAACAGTATACACAGAGAGAACAGTAGACACAGAGAGAACAGTATACACGGTGAGAACAGTAGACACAGAGAGAACAGTAGACACAGTGAGAACAGTAGACACAGAGAGAACAGTATACACGGTGAGAACAGTAGACACAGAGAAAACAGCAGACACAGTGAGAACAGTAGACACAGAGAGAACAGTATACGCGGTGAGATCAGTAGACACAGTGAGAACAGTAGACACAGAGAGAACAGTATACACGGTGAGAACAGTAGACACAGAGAGAACAGTAGACACATGGAGAACAGTAGACACAGAGAGAACAATAGACAGAGAGAGAAGATTAGACACAGATATAAGAGTAGACAATCAGGATAATAGACACAGAGAGAAGAGTAGACACTCATGATCATAGACACAATGAGAAGATGGGACACAAATAGAAGACTAGACACGAAGAGAAGAGTAGACACTGAGAACAATACACACAGAGAGAAGAGTAAACACTGTGAACAATAGACACAAAGAGAAGAGTAGACACTGAGAACAATAGACACAAAGAGAAGAGTAGGCACTAAGAACAATAGACACAAAGAGAAGAGTAGGCACTGAATACAATACACACAGAGAGAAGAGTAAACACTGTGAACAATAGACACAAAGAGAAGAGTAGACACTGAGAACAATAGACACAAAGAGAAGAGTAGGCACTAAGAACAATAGACACAAAGAGAAGAGTAGGCACTGAGAACAATAGACACAAAGAAAAGAGTAGACACTAAGAACAATAGACACAATGAGAAGAGTAGGCACTGAGAACAATAGACACAGAGAGAAGAGTAGACACTGAGAACAATAGACACAGAGAGAAGAGTAGACACTGAGAACAATAGATACAGAGAGAAGAGTAGACACTGAGAACAATACACACATAGAGAAGAGTAGACACTGAGAAAAATAGACACAAAGAGAAGAGTAGGCACTGAGAACAATACACACAGAGAGAAGAGTAGACACTGAGAACAATACACACATAGAGAAGAGTAGACACTGAGAACAATAGACACTCCTGAGATTCCTGAATGAGATTCCTGGTTCATATAACGCCATGTCCAATAACACAGATGAGATTCCTGGTTCATACATCGCCATGTCCAATACCACAGATGAGATTCCTGGTTTATACAGCGCCTTGTCCAATAACACAGATGAGATTCCTGGTTCATATATCGCCATGTCCAATAACACAGATGAGATTCCTGATTCATATATCGCCATGTCCAATAACACAGATGAGATTCCTGGTTCATACATCGCCTTGTCCAATAACACAGATGAGATTCCTGGTTCATACATCGCCATGTCCAATAACACAGATGAGATTCCTGATTCATATAGCGCCTTGTCCAATAACACAGATGAGATTCCTGGTTCATACATCGCCATGTCCAATAACACAGATGAGATTCCTGGTTCATACATCGCCTTGTCCAATAACACAGATGAGATTCCTGGTTCATACATCGCCATGTCCAATAACACAGGTGAGATTACTGGTTCATACATCACCATGTCCAATAACACAGATGAGATTCCTGGTTCATACATCGCCATGTCCAATAACACAGATGAGATTCCTGGTTCATACATCGCCTTGTCCAATAACACAGATGAGATTCCTGGTTCATACATCGCCATGTCCAATAACACAGATGAGATTCCTGGTTCATACATCGCCATGTCCAATAACACAGGTGAGATTCCTGGTTCATACATCGCCATGTCTAATAACACAGGTGAGATTCCTGGTTCATACATCGCCATGTCCAATAACACAGATGAGATTCCTGGTTCATATAGCGCCTTGTCCAATATAACACAGGTGAGATTCCTGGTTCATACATCGCCATGTCCAATAACACAGGTGAGATTCCTGGTTCATACATCGCCATGTCCAATGACACAGATGAGATTCCTGGTTCATACATCGCCATGTCCAATAACACAGATGAGATTCCTGGTTCATACATCGCCATGTCCAATGACACAGGTGAGATTCCTGGTTCATACATCGCCATGTCCAATAACACAGGTGAGATTCCTGGTTCATATAACGCCTTGTCCAATAACACAGATGAGATTCCTGGTTCATACATCGCCATGTCCAATGACACAGGTGAGATTCCTGGTTCATACATCGCCATGTCCAATGACACAGGTGAGATTCCTGGTTCATACATCGCCATGTCCAATAACACAGATGAGATTCCTGGTTCATATAGCGCCATGTCCAATAACACAGATGAGATTCCTGGTTCATATAGCGCCATGTCCAATAACACAGATGAGATTCCTGGTTCATACATCGCCATGTCCAATGACACAGGTGAGATTCCTGGTTCATACATCGCCATGTCCAATAACACAGATGAGATTACTATTCTCTAATCACTAATTTTTATTGATCTCTAGAGTAGAATAAATATGTATAATAATTATTATTATTGTTATTATTATGATATCAGTTTCAAATGATTTAAAATCACAGTAATTTGTCACTCATAATAATAATAATAATAATAATCACCACCAGGTGTCATGCCGTTTCGCGTAGGCGATAATTTTTCTCCATATCTCACTGTTCTTCACGTATTTCATAATTTCAGTCGGTGATCTTTTATTATACCATTTGGATAAGCTGTTCATTTTTTTTCTCTTGGTTTTCCTCTGCTCTTTTTTCCATCCGTTCTGCCTGTTGTTATAGTATTCTCAATGCGATCTTTTCATGTCACTGATACTTTAGTTTATTTGCCAATTTGTGCTTTTTCAGGAAGGTAAAATATAAAAATATTTTCTATTAACTCTTTCTGTACATTTCGATGTAACATGTGCCATGCCGAGTTCGGTCATGTACGTTTAGCCGCACAGTGTGTCACTCTCAATTTGATTAGTGTAAACTGTCATCAAACCATATTCTTTTTACATGTCTTGTATCATCTTGGTATTGGTGAAATATAATACCTTGTTCAATTATCTAAAAACTCATATAATAATATGTTATATGTTAGATAAATATAAATATGTAGATTGATTC
The DNA here is from genome assembly GCA_032433765.1 of Megaustenia siamemsis. Lineage (NCBI taxonomy): Eukaryota > Metazoa > Mollusca > Gastropoda > Stylommatophora > Ariophantidae > Megaustenia > Megaustenia siamemsis. The sequence continues at coordinate 74,346,461 of JAVIAB010000160.1, read as the reverse complement.
ATAAAACCATGAAAAATGTTGTCTCTGTAATCTGTTCCGTTGCTTTGATTTAAAAAAAAAAATTTCCATGCGGAAAGAGTTAAACATTGAACGTGTTTAGAAGATGCTGTATCTTAAAATCAAAAGACTTTTGTGGTTAAAATTTGGCCAATCAAATTTGACTGTAGTTTTACGAGCATTAATTACTAAGATATCGTTCATAATAAATATTGACTATAGCTAAAAAAAAAAAAATAACGTTTTGAGTGTTTTGTCACAAAATAAAACCACTTCCATAAAATGTCAATTTTAAGAATGAGAAGAATGTATTTAGCTCAGAATATCTTCATCCATAAACGATGCTTAACTCATTCAGGACTACTAACCAACATATTGGCTCCACTTACTTCGGGACCAAAACCGATACACCGGTTTGGAACGGTTACGGTTGAATATTTTAAAGTAAAGTAACTTTTCTGTATCAATATTTACCAATACTTGTATTCGATATCTAGAAGAACCCTTCATAATTACTTCCTCGATTACCACATGGTATTTCCTTTGTTATGGAGATAGATTGGTTGAATTTTCTATCTAAATGTGTGTTTATTTCTGACAAATAGTGGCCACACCCACCACTACTTAGTAGTCTAGTATTTCTTGTGCTTAATCTCATTACTTGTGGACATAAGCATCAAGTAAAGTGTACTTTCAAGAACTTTGGATTAGTTTGTGTAAACTTTCGAAAATAATGGATAGCAACACGCTTCTAGTCATGGAACATAGAGGTACGTGAAATATGAGATTTTCAATTGACAACGACCTGTCTTTAAACATTTTAAAAACTATTTATAATAAATAATATATATTTTTTTCTTTCAGATATCAGCAATAGATGGCTATTTTCATTTTCTTCAACTATTTTCCCTTCCGGGGATACATAACATGTACCACGTTTAATTATATTATTGCGTGAAATTGTAAAATGAAAAAGACATGACTGAGTTTTTCTAAATTGAAGACTGATCTGGTCCAAACCTAAAGAAAACCTAAAATGTGCTCAAGCCGAAAAGTTTCAAAGAAAAAGTAAGTAGCATATTCTTCATCATCATCACCATCAAGTACCAAGCCTGCTGGTGTAGGTGCCCATGTCTCTACACAACTCTCGATCTCGACAGTTATTTATCATTTCTGTTGTTGACCTTCTGCCAAGCCATTCTCTTAAGCCGTCTGGTATCTTTTCTCTTTGCTTCCCTCTATCTCTATATCATATCCCTCTATATCCTTTATAGGACGTTGCAATTACCCCAACATTTATGGGATGTATAATTGTCTAGGCGAGACAAATGGCGAGATTTGATAAAATATCTTTAGAAGGATTGAATACTGCTAGAATAAAAATTTAGATAAGAGAAAGAGTATCTGGGTCTATGCCCTACGGGCCGGCTACGGCTCGAAAGGTAAATAGGCAGGCAGGCAGGCATCATTTTATGGTTTAAAATATGCTATAATCACAATGAGCACATATTGTTTCCTAAAATTATTATCAACACTGTTCTTGCTTGCGTTCGCCCGATGACTAAAGGAATGCACCTTTTCACCATCCGCCCTTAAAAGGACGTTATGAGGGAGTATATGCGCTGTGTTGTGGTTTGCAGTATAACTGTGATATTTGCACCTTTCGACCCAACATATCCGACTTCAACATGACATCATTTAGTACCGGGTTGTCGTCCTCCTTCGATCCCTACTCGCTTGGCCAGACTAGACCGTTACTGGAGGCACCACGGAGAGGTGGATCAGGGTCTGGATGGCTCTGGTTCGTAAATCTTGTGGCAAGCCATCAGCTGATGATTAGATGTATTATCACAAAGATCACGTATTGTTCCATAGATTTATTATCACAAAGATCACGTCTTGTTCCATAGATTTATTATCACAAAGGTATTGTTCCATAGATTTATTATCACAAAGATCACGTATTGTTCCATAGATTTATTATCAACAAAGATCACGTATTGTTCCATAGATTTTTTATCACAAAGATCACGCATTGTTCCATAGATTTATTATCACAAAGGTATTGTTCCATAGATTTATTATCACAAAGATCACGTATTGTTCCATAGATTTATTATCAACAAAGATCACGTATTGTTCCATAGATTTTTTATCACAAAGACCACGTATTGTTCCATAGATTTATTATCACAAATTTCACGTATTGTTTAATAGATTTATTATCACAAAGATCACGCATTGTTCCATAGATTTATTATCACAAAGGTATTGTTCCATAGATTTATTATCACAAAGATCACGTATTGTTGTCCATAAATTTATTATCGCAAAGGTATTGTTCCATAGATTTTTTATCACAAAGATCACGCATTGTTCCATAGATTTATTATCACAAAGATCACGTATTGTTCCATAGATTTATTATCACAAAAATCACGTATTGTTCCATAGATTTATTATCACAAAGCACACGTATTTTTCCATAGATTTATTATCACAAAGATCACGTATTGTTCCATAGATTTATTATCACAAATATCACGTCTAGTTCCATAGATTTATTATTACAATGGTATTGTTCCATAGATTTATTATCACAAAGCCCATGTATTGTTCCATAGATTTATTATCACAAATATCACGTATTGTTCCATAGATTTATTATCACAAATATCACGTATTGTTTAATAGATTTATTATCACAAAGATCACGTATTGTTGTCCATAAATTTATTATCGCAAAGGTATTGTTCCATAGATTTTTTATCACAAAGATCACGCATTGTTCCATAGATTTATTATCACAAAGCCCACGTATTGTTCCATAGATTTATTATCACAAAGATCACGTATTGTTCCATAGATTTATTATCACAAAGATCACGTATTGTTCCATAGATTTATTATTACAATGGTATTGTTCCATAGAATTATTATCACAAAGCCCATGTATTGTTCCATAGATTTATTATCACAAAGCCCACGTATTGTTCCATAGATTTATTATCACAAAGCGCACGTATTGTTCCATAGATTTATTATCACAAAGATCACGTACTGTTCCATAGATGTATTATCACCAACACATACACCCTCATGTTATGTAATGTGCGCACTTTCTTCTTACCCAAGCATTTAATTTCTAGCCATTACTTAACAATGTGCCGTCGTTTCATGATGTGGCCAGTGCATGTAGGAGAATAAAATCATAATAAATCATTACCATCACATTAAAATAACACTATTTGGGGGTCTCGGTAACCTAGTTGGGAAAACCATCCGAAAGGGCTTCCGAAGTTCAGACAAGTCGTGTTCGATTCCCGCTGGGAGCAGAGTGAGTTGTGCTCGTGATCGGTCGACCCAGCCGCTGGCAGAAATGGGTACCAGGGTAGTACTCTGGGAAAGGGGAGGAATGCCGCCTCACATCGTTAGTTTCGATGCTTGAAGCGACACTGTCCAGAAGTCTCCGAACACTTCTGGATAGGCGGCCGAGCACATATGAGTGAAAACTCGCGTGTTAAGACGCCGATTCAAGTCACGTACTTTACTTTACTCTACTTTACTTTAGTTTACTTTACTTTACTTTACTTTGCTTTACTCTACTTTACTTTACTTTACTTTACTTTACTTTACTTTACTTTGCTTTACTTTACTTTACTTTGCTTTACTCTACTTTACTTTGCTTTGCTTTACTTTACTTTACTTTACTTTACTTTACTTTACTTTACTTTACTTTGCTTTACTCTACTTTACTTTACTTTACTTTACTTTGCTTTACTCTACTTTACTTTACTTTACTTTACTTTACTTTACTTTACTTTACTCTACTTTACTTTACTTTACTTTCTCTTACCTATACCACTATTATTGACGGAAAACAAGCCACAAGACGTGCCATGTACAACGAACAATAAAACGTTCATCATCATCATCATCATGTGCCATGCCGGTTGGCGTAGGCGATCATGTCCCTCCACAATCTTCTATCCACAGTGCATCGTATCAGTTCTGTTGTTGACTGTTTTCCATGCCATGACACCAAGCTATCCAGTATTTTATCTCTCTGTCGTCCACGATCTCTCTTTCCTTTTATTTTGCCAGTTGTAACCAAGTATTCCAACTTTCCTCTTCTCATGATGTGCCCAAAAAATGTTGATTGCTTCTTTCTGATGTTTTTAAAGAGCTCCCTTTTTGTATTGGCCTCTTTGAGAACTTCCTCATTGGTCTTTTTAGCTGTCCAGGGAACTTTCAATATTCTATAACTGTAATAAAAAGTTTCAAACAAAAAAAAGGGTGGGGGTGGAGAGAAAGAAGCTCCGTGGCATCTCCAGGCATACAGGAAATATGGGATAGAGTCCTTATTAGTATAGACCTCGGGCTCAATATATTTGGCATAATGTGGTCGGTATAACGTCAGGGTGGCATTTAATTACCAGAAAAAAAATCTGCTACCCATTAATGGCTGGGTGAAGCTGGAATCCATCGATCAGGATGAAGTTATGAGCACGATTATTAAGATGTTTTGTTGCTAGGATCAGCATTACTGCATACCGGGCACACATATAGGTGCTCCATTATCCCCCCTCGAGAAAATGCGAGGAGAATCCTGACCCACGTGCACGAACTCCGTAGCATTGACCGAGATCCACTTTGTGGGTAGGTTTCGGCTGACAATTTTGCCCGGGTAGCGGCCATATTTATGAAGTCAACTGAGAGTATTACACAAAAGGCCATTTTCTGGAATCTTCAGGGAAAAAGTCAAAGAGGAAGACCAAGGAATTCTGGGAGAAGACAGATAGAAACAGAGATGAAGATGATGGAGAAGATTTGGAATGATCTTAAAAGAATGGCAAGAAACAGCACGGCTTGGAAAGTGTTTGTTGAAGACCTATGCTCCACAGGGAGCTGAATGGTAGAAGAAGAAGATGAAGCGGCCATAATTATGGCCTACGACTGTTATCAGCCGAAGGTTCTAGAGGGCTAGACATGGGATCTCACTACTCAGAGAGGGCTAGACATGGGATCTCACTACCCAGAGAGGGCTAGACATGGGATCTCACTACCCAGAGAGGGCTAGACATGGGATCTCACTACTCAGAGAGGGCTAGACATGGGATCTCACTACCCAGAGAGGGCTAGACATGGGATCTCACTACCCAGAGAGGGCTAGACATGGGATCTCACTACTCAGAGAGGGCTAGACATGGGATCTCACTACCCAGAGAGGGCTAGACATGGGATCTCACTACCCAGAGAGGGCTAGACATGGGATCTCACTACTCAGAGAGGGCTAGACATGGGATCTCACTACCCAGAGAGGGCTAGACATGGGATCTCACTACCCAGAGAGGGCTAGACATGGGATCTCACTACCCAGAGAGGGCTAGACATGGGATCTCACTACCCAGGAGGTCAGGGGGCGGTAGCGTCATAAACAAATCACGGATTAATTTTTGATTTTTTTGAAAAAAAAAAACAAACAAAAAAAAACAAAGATCATTGCTTCTGGTGGGTTTTGAACCTGCCTCCTTTCTCTCCTGCTGCTGACGTCTTTCCTATGTACGTCGTAAACTAAGACTAAGACTAAGACTAAGACTATACACAAAACAAAGATAAAACCCCATTCCACCCGCACTTGTTATATATATGTGTTTTCTATTGAAACACGTCCATCTCGCTTCTCTCTCACTATCGCCATGACTTCCATCTAAAATAGTAAGCAAATCTCTTCATTCATGCTGAAAACGGATGTGTCGGGCCGAAAGTGGCAGATATCGCGGCTATGTCGTAAACTAGCGCCACAACGAATCAAAGCCTACTTAAAGGGTGAACGCTAGGAAAAAAGATAAGAGAACGCCAGTGATTCTTTAACGATTGGGAAACGCAACACTGTGTGTGTTGTTTGATGTGCGACGGGGACAATCTGACGACGAACTGTGTTTTGTATGTTCGGAATCGGAGTCAAACACGATGTCATAACATCATCAAGCGCTATACATTTTAAAAATATGACGATCTAATTTTCAGGAGGACGTGAACTTCCGGTCAACATGGTGGATAGGCGGCAGGAACCTAAGAAGGCTATGTCTGAAAAGTGTTCCTGGTTGCAGTTTCCTCATATTCCAAGTGCGGCTTGTTGCAGGAGCTACTGAGTTAGTTGCTCTGTGCACACCGTGAGCTGTGTGTTTCATCCGTTTTGATCATGTTCCGATATTCCAATTGTTTACGATGAATGCTGATATCGTATGGCAGGGAACAGCTGGCTGTGTTCACTTTCTGTGCGGTTTCGCCTTATGTCTTTTGGCGTGTGCTGAGACTGCTATGATGGGTAATACAGCTACATTTCTTTGTTTGGGAGATGAGTTAGTAATTCGGATGATTCCACTGGCACGGGCGTTTGAGCAAATATGGATTTTAATTCGTTTGCAGTGATACCGAGGCCGTCTATAACCAAATAACCAACCAAATAACCAAACGCAACACTAACCTGGTAATTAAGATGCCACCCTCTGCCAATGTGAGAACCACTGTGTTGGAGTAATAAGACCGGTAAATGGGAGAAAGGTTGGAATCTATAAGACGTAACGAACCGCAATCCAGTCGCATAGAGTTCTGATGATAATTTGAGTTATCCTCTCTTCCAGAATAGCCAATGACGAGTAAAGATGGAGGCAAAGAATAATTTAATAATAGAGTGGGAGACATATTGCAAATTGAAAGACCAATATGCTTTGTAAAATTCTGATGAAATGTAAATGAAAATGAAGAAAGGTATGATGAAAGTATTCATTTCTGTTCTCGAGATTCTCCTTTTGAGGGTTTGGATAAGTATAGTTTTTAAACTAATAAAAATAGAAAACGGATTATACGTTTTTCAATATAGTCTCTGAAAAATAAAACAGAAGAAAGATGATACGTTCTGAGTAGTTTCTAAATAATAAACAAAAGCAGGAATATACGCTTTGAGTATAGTCTCTAAAGTATTATCTCGTGGCATGACTCTGTTCAACTCTAAACAGCAAAGAAGTTAAAATGTTGTGACTTGTAGTTAAGTCTCTACGTTACAGTTGTTTGTCGCTGATATTTTAGTTCATTTGTGTCTGCACAGAAAGATAAATTTATACTTCTATTCTTCTTTTCCTACTTTTCTTCCATAAATATATACTTCCATGCTTCTTTTCCTACTTTTCTTCCTCACTTGCCTTTCAGCGTCGAGGGGAGATAGAATGTGCGGTCTTTTGCTCTTCTGTTCGATCCTGCTGCTGTTATGTTTCCTAGTGTTTTCTGTATTCCGACGACCCATCTTTTTCGTGGTCGGCCTTTGGGTACGGTCTTCTCGCAAGGTTTAACGAAGGCTCGTTGTGTTGTGTTTTGATCTTTCTGCCGTGTCACGTGGCCAAACCATTTTATATGGTGTTTATATATTCTATGACTCTCAATCTCTATCCAAAACTATAAACTTGATATCGTGAGGCAGTTTAACTACCTGGGGTCCATCATCAGCGACAAATCTAGATACAGAAATTGATACTCGCATTGGTAAAGTTGTTACTACCTTTGCCCGTCTTTCTAGATGTGTCTAGCAAAACAGCAAACTGACAATTAAAACAAGAGCTGCAGTGTACAATGCCTGCATAATTAGTATCCTACTGTATGGCAGCGAATCTTGGACAACTTATGTAAAGTAGGAGAGGAGGCTAAATGCATTCCATAAGCGATGCCTGCGCTGTATTCTTGGTATCACCTGGAAGGATAAAGTGACAAACGTGGAGATCATGATTTGCACAGGCCTACCGAATATCTACACGCTGCTCAAACAACGTAGGTTACGCTGGCTCGGCCATGTACACCGTATGAAAGATGGCCGCATACCGAAAGATATACTCTACGGACAACTGGCAGATGGTAAAAGAACTAGGGGGTGCCCAAAACTTCGATTTGTAGATGTGTGTAAACGCGACATGAAGACTCTGAACATAAACCCTGCAGCATGAGAAGAGATAGCTGCAGACCGCAATCTCTGGAAATACACTCTTAAGCTCCAACTCAAACAAGAAACAGACAGATTCATAGAAAAAGAGAATACAGGGCGAATGAAAAGACAAGAAAAATAGCATTTCTAGGGGCGCTGAAAAATCCATAGTCAACTATGACTGATGGAAGCTACTAATAAATATTCCATGGCAGGAATTATTCCTAGCTTTTTCCTCAATTCTTCATTTCTCATCTTATCTCTCAGGCTGTTTCCTGTCATGCGTCTAACACATTTCATCTCAGCAGAGGTTATTTTTCTTATTGTTCTTGTATCTAGGGCCCAGGACTGGCATACATAATACTTCTATTACACAATCAAAGTGATTTGGGTAAAACTGTATCGTAACATTAAAAAACATTTCTGGTTAAACATTAAATGTAAAATAAACATAAAATAGTGTGCAGTAGCTAAGCTAATAGAAAGAAAAAAAAACTACGATGTTTCGTCAGAATTATTCATTAGGTATGATAGTCAAGCTATATAAATTAAACAAATAAATCCAAGCCAAAACATAACACATCTAAAAAAATGGCGGAAAGAAAATAACTAATCGTTACAAATGAAATAGTGTACACCGGAAACTCACAGATTTGTCGATCTTTGATATTTGTATTATTTAAGAAGATTAAGAACTAACATAAGGACGTAAATATTTCCTGTAGCTAAACAATTTGTTGCTTTGTGTGTGATGGCACAAATTTACCAACATCAACAGCGAGCTCTCATGTGAGACCTAGCGGTCTAGCACGTGGGGGGGGGGGGGGGGGGGGGATCAGCCGCGCTACGCCTCAACGCGTGTTTTAAAGTTGTGTTTTAAGTTGTGTTTGAAAGTTGTGTTTTAAAGTTGTGTTTTAGAGTTGTGTTTGAAAGTTGTGTTTTAGAGTTGTGTTTTAAAGTTGTATTTTAAAGTTGTGTTTTAAAGTTGTGTTTTAAAGTTAAGCCCTTAACTTATGGCTGACTCAGCAGGTCGGTAAGGGATAAACGTTTTATGCTCAGGGAAATCACAAGAACATGGTTTGACCATGCGACAAGGCAGAGTGATCAAAACACAACACCAACGAGCCATGAAATAAACGTTGCGAAAACACCAGACTCAAGGGTCGACCACGAAAATGATGGATTGATGAAATATTAGAAGCACTAGGAAACATAACAGCAGCAGAGGCGAACAGAAGAGCAAAAGACAGCAAATTATATATCTCCCATCAACGCTGAAAGGCAAATGAGGAAGGAATGAAGAAGAAGAAGAATAAAAAGAAGAATAGAAGCGAAAGTGAAAAAAATATGTAAACAAAATAAACATGAAAAGCACAAACCAATAAAAAAAAAACTCTGTCCTCAGTACTAATACAACAATAAAACCACGTGACCAAGAGAAAAATAACAACCAATCAAATCGATATAAAAAAAAAAGTGAGAAACAAACGATCCATAAATCAGGAGAAAAATATATTCTGGCAAAACTAGTAACGCCTACTTGAGCTAGTCGCTTAAAGTGAACTCCACGAGCCCCTCAAAAAACAGGACTAGGGGAAGGGGGTAGAAGAAAGAAATCTGCATTAACGATTTGCCCAGTGAATGTCTCTTCCACAAGCATGAGCAATTACTTAGTAGGCAACATATCACTGCCCAGAGAGCAACTTCAAGACATTTTGACGTTAGTGCTTCAATGTCTGAAAATTGGCACCGAGACTGATTGATCACGCGTGAAGGAGAATGAATGATTGGGGGGTTGAGGATTCTGTCTGGGATTTAATACAATCTTTCTAGCAAAATGGTCTAGAGCAAGGGTTCCCGAAGTACGGTCTGGGGAGGACACTTCAGCCCGGTTCGGGATGTTTCTGGTTCTAGAACAAATAGAAATAAAATAATATATCATTATCAACATCATCATTGAGGGCTGTCTCCGCAACGAAGGTTGGGTACCATGGAGCGCCATTCCACTCAAGACCAAGATATTCTTGTAGAAGACAGACGAGAGCAGAGATGATGATGATGATGGGGAAGACAGGTAATGATCTTAAAAGAATGGCAAGAAACAGAACAACTTGGAAAGTGTTTGTTGAAGACTGATGCTCCACGGGGAGCTTAAAGGTAGAAAAATAGCATCTATCTTGTTGTACTAATTATAACTTTCATGTTTTCTATATTTGCAGATAAATCAATATGTGATAGAAGTTCACTCAAGTATTATACTTGGAAAGTACTATTCTAGAATGACATTCATGTCCCCTTATAGAACAGATATAGTAGGTCGACGTTGGTACTTTTGCTGTGTCTTTGTTTGTGCGTCTTTTCTTTTCTTCCTATTTTTATTGTCTCTTTACATCTCCGAATTTCAATCTGCTCTGTACCTGTGTGCGTCATTAATGGCGTTTCAATAAATAAACTGGGGTATGGTGTGTGGAGATTCTGTGCTTCCTTACACACGGGTATTATGTAAAGTACAATTACATGCAATGTAGGCATAGGTGGATTCCTCCACATCTTAAACTGTAGGGGATTACAGTGGCAACATATTTCAACCACTCATATTTGAGGTAATGTGGTAAATAGCTCGCCAGGTCGTCCTCTCTGTAGTTGAATATCCCATTTTCCCCTTTCGGCCCAGTATGTCAGACTTCAACATGGCGTTTTTGATTACTATGTTGCCTTCCCTCTTCTATGCCTACTCGCTTGGCCAGACTCGTTAGTCGGTTACTAGGAGCACCACTGGCAGGTGGAGTAGTGTCTTCATCAGGTCTATAGATCGCCGATCCTAATGCATGAAGTCATATGTGAGTCACTGATCGACTATAGTCAGTTGCTGATGGGAGTTTGCCTCCCCTTTCCAGCCCTCCCCCTCCCGACACGTGTAATTTTTGTGGTGTCGCTTTTTACTGATCTAGAATCTAACATATCAAGAAGCAAGATGTAAAGGCCAGACTGATTGATAGTTGGTTGATTGATTGATTGATTGAATGATTGATTAATTGATTGTTTGATTAATTGATTAATTGATTGATTGATTGATAGTTGATTGATTGATTGATTAATTGATAGTTGATTGATTGATTGAATGATTGATTAATTGATTGTTTGTTTGATTAATTGATTGATTGGTTAGCTGATTAATGGACTGATTGATTGATTAGCTGATTGATTGATTGAATGATTGATTAATTGATTGTTTGATTAATTGATTGTTTGATTAATTGATAGTTGATTGATTGATTGATTGTTTGTTTGATTGATTGGTTAGCTGATTGATTGACTGATTGATTGATTAGCTGATTGATTGATTGACTGATTGATTTATTAGCTGATTGTTTGATTGATTGATTGATTGTTTGTATTATTAATTGATTGATTAGTTGATTGATTGATTGATTGATTGATTGATTGATTAGCTGATTGATTGATTGACTGATTGAATGATTAATTGTTTGTCTTATTAATTGATTGATTGATTAGTTGATTGTTTGATTGTTTGATTGTTTGATTAGCTGATTGATTGATTGATTGATTAACTGATTGATGTAATGCCGCTAGTTGATGGGGGAAGGGGTACCATTTTACTCATTGATATGAGGGGTCTTAATGGCTTTCTCGACATTTCCGGCTCATAGTGGAGAAGCCGGTGTTCGTCTGTCCCAGGCTATGCTGGGAAACTACTAGTCCAGCCCAGAGGTACCGCAATGCTAGGTCTTCTATATCAGTAAGATCCATCATTACAGGGAACACGACGACCCTTGCTTCTGTTTGTCAGCCTTTTTTGACGCATGCTCAACACTAGGTCTTCTATATCAGTAAGAGCTGCCACTACAGAGAACACGGCGATCCTAGCTTCTGTTGGCCAGCCTGTTTTGTTATAGACTCAATGCTAGGTCTTCTATATCACTAACAGCGACCACTACAGAGAACACGGCGATCCTAGCTTCAGTTAGCCAGCCTATTTTGTTATAGACTCAATGCTAGGTCTTCTATATCACTAACAGCGACCACTACAGGGAACACGGCGATCCTAGCTTCTGTTAGCCAGCCTATTTTGTTATAGACTCAATGCTAGGTCTTCTATATCACTAACAGCGACCACTACAGGGAACACGGCGATCCTAGCTTCTGTTAGCCAGCCTGTTTTGTTATAGACTCAATGCTAGGTCTTCTATATCACTAACAGCGACCACTACAGGGAACACGGCGATCCTAGCTTCTATTAGCCAGCCTGTTTTGTTATAGACTCAATGCTAGGTCTTCTATATCACTAACAGCGACCACTACAGGGAACACGACGATCTTAGCTTCTGTTAGCCAGCCTGTTTTGTTGTAGACTCAATGCTAGGTCTTCTATATCACTAACAGCGACCACTACAGGGAACACGGCGATCTTAGCTTCTGTTAGCCAGCCTGTTTTGTTGTAGACTCAATGCTAGGTCTTCTATATCACTAACAGCGACCACTACAGGGAACACGGCGATCCTAGCTTCTATTAGACAGCCTGTTTTGTTATAGACTCAATGCTAGGTCTTCTATATCACTAACAGCGACCACTACAGGGAACACGGCGATCTTAGCGTCTGTTAGCCAGCCTGTTTTGTTATAGACTCAATGCTAGGTCTTCTATATCACTAACAGCAACCACTACAGGGAACACGGCGATCTTAGCTTCTGTTAGCCAGCCTGTTTTGTTATAGACTCAATGCTAGGTCTTCTATATCACTAACAGCGACCACCACAGGGAACACGGCGATCCTAGCTTCTGTTAGCCAGCCTGTGTTGACGCAGACTGTTACCGGGGGAGGCCACGAGGAGGAGATAGAACAGCAAGGTTTTGGTCTGCTGGTGGTGCGCCGCCTCTGCTGTTGCTACCAATAATGGCAGTCGCCTAGGCTTCCTCCATAAAGACTCAGAATACAATAAAACTAATCAGGTTCGTGTAGTTGTATTCCCCCCGGGTCCCCTACCAGTCAAAGAATTAAAATGCCCACCTTGAGAAGCATGTGAAACGTGGACTACCTACCTCGATGACCTCATTAAACAAAAGCCACAAGTGCGTTACAATATAACCAAGGAAACAATATGAGGTTGAACGAGGCGCACCTCAACAAAATTAAACGAAAATTCAAATAAATGGAATCTCGTGTTGCGTTAGCGCAACGTCTACTCCTCCTAGGTGCCCTCCCTTAAAATGGCGTTAATTGGGCGTAAAAACGCTGTTTTGTAGTTTAGTTGTGATGTCTGCGCCTCTTCAACATGAACAAATTAAATGAAAAATCATCAGTGGCTATTTTAGACATCCTCTTCTGAGATACCATATTGGAGGCCGTTCAGAGCGAAACGAAATCAGCGCCACTAACGTAACAACGACCACTCTAGAAGGAACGTCCTGAAAGTTCCCAAAAAACAAAATGGCTGAGAACCCTTGAAATAAATTTGCGTTAAGAGCAGAGTTTCAGCACCAGCGAACCACTTGCTGGGTCTTTCTAATATATCTTGAAAACACTTGCACGCTAAGTCTGTCTAAACAAGAATCGGGTATCCCATGAATATGCTCGGATATTTGCATTACAAAATGTGTTGTGTTTGGAGCTGTTTTGTCTGCATCGCCGATTAATGGTCGAATGTGAATATTCGTGTTTTCTTTATTTCTTCCTGCATCTAGACAGGTTCACAGCTCGTCAATGGTTCACTGCTGAAACTTTTCCATTTGTAGAATCCACAGTAAATCCAATGGAGACGTTTTCATTGCCTTCAAATTGGGAAGTGCGTGCGCCGGGTTTTTAGTTTTAATACCTCGCACTTTGTTTTGTGTGGACCTTTCTTTCGCCAGTTGTTACTAATTCTACCACGTCATGTGTGGACCTTTCTTTCCTCAGTTCTTACTTCCGTTTCCTCGTCTTGTGTGGAATGTTTTCCACATCATGTTGCCCCTACCTGGTTTTGTGTGGGCAGTTTTTCAGCTTCTGTTACATCTATCTAGTCTCATGTGAAATATGTTCCCCTTTCTATTACTTCTCTCTCATCTAGTGTGGGGGTATTTTTTCACATTGTATTACCTCCACCTTGTCTAGTGGGGCATTTTAAAGATTTTATTACCTCCACCTTGTCTAGTGGGGCATTTTAAAGATTTTATTACCTCCACCTTGTCTAGTGGGACATTTTAAAGATGTTATTACCTCCACCTTGTCTAGTGGAGCATTTTAAAGATTGTATTACCTCCACCTTGTCTAGTGGGGCATTTTAAAGATTGTATTACCTACACCTTGTCTAGTGGGGCATTTTAAAGATTTTATTACCTCCACCTTGTCTAGTGGGGCATTTTAAAGATTGTATTACCTCCACCTTGTCTAGTGGGACATTTTAAAGATTTTATTAACTCCACCTTGTTTAGTGGAGCATTTTAAAGATTGTATTACCTCCACCTTGTCTAGTGGGGCATTTTAAAGATTTTATTACCTCCACCTTGTCTAGTGGGACATTTTAAAGATTTTATTACCTCCACCTTGTCTAGTGGGACATTTTAAAGATTTTATTACCTCCACCTTGTCTAGTGGGACATTTTAAAGATTTTATTACCTCCACCTTGTCTAGTGGAGCATTTTAAAGATTGTATTACCTCCACCTTGTCTAGTGGAGCATTTTAAAGATTGTATTACCTACACCTTGTCTAGTGGAGCATTTTAAAGATTTTATTACCTCCACCTTGTCTAGTGGAGCATTTTAAAGATTTTATTACCTCCACCTTGTCTAGTGGAGCATTTTAAAGATGTTATTACCTCCACCTTGTCTAGTGGAGCATTTTAAAGATGTTATTACCTCCACCTTGTCTAGTGGGAAATTTTAAAGATTTTATTACCTCCACCTTGTCTAGTGGAGCATTTTAAAGATTGTATTACCTACACCTTGTCTAGTGGAGCATTTTAAAGATTGTATTACCTACACCTTGTCTAGTGGAGCATTTTAAAGATTGTATTACCTCCACCTTGTCTAGTGGGGCATTTTAAAGATTGTATTACCTACACCTTGTCTAGTGGAGCATTTTAAAGATTGTATTACCTCCACCTTGTCTAGTGGGGCATTTTAAAGATTGTATTACCTACACCTTGTCTAGTGGGGCATTTTAAAGATTGTATTACCTACACCTTGTCTAGTGGGGCATTTTAAAGATTGTATTACCTCCACCTTGTCTAGTGGAGCATTTTAAAGATTGTATTACCTACACCTTGTCTAGTGGAGCATTTTAAAGATTGTATTACCTCCACCTTGTCTAGTGGGGCATTTTAAAGATTGTATTACCTCCACCTTGTCTAGTGGAGCATTTTAAAGATTGTATTACCTCCACCTTGTCTAGTGGGGCATTTTAAAGATTGTATTACCTACACCTTGTCTAGTGGAGCATTTTAAAGATTGTATTACCTCCAACTTGTCTAGTGGGGCATTTTAAAGATTGTATTACCTACACCTTGTCTAGTGGAGCATTTTAAAGATTGTATTACCTCCACCTTGTCTAGTGGAGCATTTTAAAGATTGTATTACCTCCACCTTGTCTAGTGGAGCATTTTAAAGATTGTATTACCTACACCTTGTCTAGTGGAGCATTTTAAAGATTTTATTACCTACACCTTGTCTAGTGGGGCATTTTAAAGATTGTATTACCTACACCTTGTCTAGTGGGGCATTTTAAAGATTGTATTACCTACACCTTGTCTAGTGGGACATTTTAAAGATTGTATTACCTACACCTTGTCTAGTGGAGCATTTTAAAGATTTTATTACCTCCACCTTGTCTAGTGGGGCATTTTAAAGATTGTATTACCTACACCTTGTCTAGTGGGACATTTTAAAGATTGTATTACCTCCACCTTGTCTAGTGGGGCATTTTAAAGATTTTATTACCTCAACCTTGTCTAGTGGGGCATTTTAAATATTGTATTACCACCACCTTGTCTAGTGGGACATTTTTCAGATTTTATTACCTCCAACTTGTTTAGTGGGCAGCCGTGATAGCTCAGTGGTTAGTGAACTGGACTACAAAGGACAAGAGGTAGGGTTCGATCCCAATCGACGGCTTTCGGTTCACCCAGCCTTTAATGGGTACCGGAGTTTTTTTCTGGGAAATTAAAGCGGCACGGGCATAATACCGACCCCATCACCCCAAAAATCATGTGCCTAGGGTCTGTAAAATTTATGGTCACTAACACCATATTTTCTATACGCCACTTGCTGTGACGGGGGTACTTTACTTTTTATTTTACTTACCTTGTCTAGTGGGACATTTTTCAAATTGTATTACCTATACCTTGTTTTGTGTGGGATGTTTTCCACTTTCTACGGCCTCTCGCGAAATATGGAGAACCTTTGAGGAGACCCCTGACCCATGTCATGCCCTGACCCACGTCATGCCCTGACCCACGTCATGCCCTGACCCACGTCATGCCCTGACCCACGTCATGCCCTGCACACGTCATGCCCTGACCCACGTCATGCCCTGACCCACGTCATGCCCTGACCCACGTCATGCCCTGACCCACGTCATGCCCTGACCCACGTCATGCCCTGACCCACGTCATGCCCTGACCCACGTCATGGAACTCCGTTGCCATAGAACGATTTTGTTGTCGACATCTAACAATTCTACCCGCTAACGGTCACTTGACTTGCTCTTCTTAAATTTTAACTGTGTGGGTTTAACGTAGGCAACGTTCACACGTGGATTCCTGTGCTTCACCGTTATCTGAGAGAGCTTGATATCGAATGTCACAACCAAGAGATCAGGGAGAGTAATGGCGCGAAGAAACAACAGATCTGAGGAGAAAGTTTCCATTTCCTGTGGCGAGATTCGAACCTGGGTCACTTGTGTCCGGAAGCTGAAGTATAACCCCTGAACCACACAGACCACACAAACCACACACAACATACAGACCACACAAAACACACAAAACACACACAACATACAGACCACACAGCCCACACAGACACTGCAGTGTACACAGATCACACAGATCACACAGCAACCACAGCCCACAGAGACACCACAGACTGCACAGATCACACAGCCCACATTGATCAATCAGACTAGACAGATCACACAGCAACCACAGACCACACAGGCCCACACAGATCACACAGGCCCACACAGATCACACAGCCCACAGGGACCCAATGATCTAACTTCCGGGTTCACCCAGCCTATAATGGATACCGAATGTTTCTGGGAAAGTAAAGCGTAATACCGACCACATTACCCCAAAAATCATGTGCGAAGGTCTGTAAAATGTATAGTCACTAACACCATATTCCCTATACGCCACTTGGCGTGACGGGGGTATTTTACTTTTTTACATTGTTGTTCTTTGTATGCTCTTCTAGTCTTTGTATTTTGATGATAATACTTCTTATTTTAAAATGTTGCGAAGTTCTCTCGCTAATCGATAGAACTGTAATACATAACCAACATGTATAGAGAAGGCATTGACACCCGCATTGGTAAAGCTGCTACCTTCTTCGCCCGCGTTCCTAGGCGAATGTGGAAAAAATAGCAAAGTGAGAACTAAACTTTAGAGAAGGAAACAGAAAATTGAAGTCTTTATAACATGGATGGATAGAAAAATAGTAGGAATTGGATGGAATGAAAGGAAAACAAATGATGAAGTCTTAAACCTTTAAAAATAAAAAGAGAACTACTAAACAAAATTCAGACAAGCAAATAAGATTTTTTAGGACATGTTAAAAGACACAGTAGCCTTATAAAAGTAATCTTGGAAGGGAAAATACAAGGCAAAAGTGGCAGAGGCAGACCAAGACTAACATGGACGAGTAACATCAAAGGTGGACAAGTCGGCCTATGACATCCTGCACTACCAAAGCAAGAGTCAGAGTGAAATGGCGCTCCATGGTAGCCGGATGCGGAGATGACACTGGATGATGATAATGACAACTAAAACATCGGCCGAAGTTGACAACGCCTGTATCATCAGTACCCTCTTATGTGACAACGAATCATGAACAACTTATGCAAAGCAAGAGAAAAGGATAAAATGAATTCAATATACGATGACAGCACCGTATTCTTGATGTCACCTGGAAGGACAAAGTCACAAACGTGGAGGTGCCCAGTCGCTCAGGCTTCCCGAACATCTACACGCTGCTCAAACAACGTAGGTTAAGCTGGCTTGACCACATACACCATATGAAAGATGGGCACACAATCATGATATATACTTTATGGACAACTAGAAGATGGCAAAAGATTTAGGGGGCACCCAAAATTTAGATTTATAGACACGTATAAACGTGACATGAAGACTCGGAACATAAACTCTGCAGCCTGGAAAGACAAAGCTGCAGACCGCGATCTTTGGAAACCACATTCAAAACTTCAAACTCAAGCAAGAAGCAGACAGATTCATAGAAACAGAGAATACGCGGCGCAAAAAAAAAAACATTTCCTAGGGGGCGCTGCAAAATCCATAGTCAACTATAACCGACGGAGGCTACTATTATGTAATTCCTCTCGCTTTTTCATCATATGAAAATAAAATATGAAAAAAGCAACAGAACTGACTTCTATTAACTCTCCCCACTTCCCTTAGCTGTATCATAAAACCCTTATTAAATCTCCCCACCTCCAGTTGCTGTATCATAAAACCCTTATTAAATCTCCCCACCTCCAGTAGCTGTATCATAAAACCCTTATTAAATCTCCCCACCTCCAGTTGCTGTATCATAAAACCCTTATTAAATATTCCCACCTCCAGTTGCTGTATCATAAAACCCTTATTAAATCTCCCCACCTCCAGTAGCTGTATCATAAAACCCTTATTAAATCTCCCCACCTCCAGTTGCTGTATCATAAAATTCCTATTAAATCTCCCCACCTCCAGTTGTTGTATCATAAAACCCTTATTAAATCTCCCCACCTCCAGTAGCTGTATCATAAAACCCTTATTAAATCTCCCCACCTCCAGTTGCTGTATCATAAAACCCTTATTAAATCTCCCCACCTCCAGTAGCTGTATCATAAAACCCTTATTAAATCTCCCCACCTCCAGTGGCTGTATCATAAAACCCTTATTAAATCTCCCCACCTCCCGTTGCTGTATCATAAAACCCTTATTAAATCTCCCCACCTCCAGTAGCTGTATCATAAAACCCTTATTAAATCTCTCCACTTCCCATTGCTGTATCATAAAACCCTTATTAAATCTCCCCACCTCCCGTTGCTGTATCATAAAACCCTTATTAAATCTCCCTACCTCCAGTAGCTGTATCATAAAACCCTTATTAAATCTCTCCACTTCCCATTGCTGTATCATAAAACTCTTATTAAATCTCCCCACCTCCCGTTGCTGTATCATAAAACCCTTATTAAATCTCCCCACTACCCGTTGCTGTATCATAAAACCCTTATTAAATATCCCCACCTCCCGTTGCTGTATCATAAAACCCTTATTAAATCTCCCCACCTCCCGTTGCTGTATCATAAAACCCTTATTAAAACTCTTTTCTAAAAGCATGTTCTCAAACACAAAACTGTGGCAGACTTCATTTCCAACTCTGTTTAGACGAGCTACCCCCAAGAGGTTCGCTGGCTGCTTACGAAGCTTTCGACGGGATCAAAGAACCCACTTAGGGAGACGTGCACGCAGTGTGTTCACGCAGCTGGACCCGGGAATCACGCAGCTGGACCCGGGAAGATACAGTTCACTGTGAATGCTGGAATAATAGGTACAAAATGTATCCAGAAACAAACGAGATACAAAATGTATCCAGAAACAAACGAGATACAAAATGTATCCAGAAACAAACGAGATACAAAATGTATCCAGAAAGAAAAGAGATACAAAAATATAAGCAAAAACGAACAAGATAACAAAATGTGTCCTGAAATACAAAACTGATAATATATTAGAAAGACTAAAATGACAATATATTAGAAAGACTAAAATGACAATATATTAGAAAGACTGAAATGACAATATATTAGTAAGACTGAAATGACAATATATTAGAAAGACTGAAATGACAATATATTAGTAAGACTGAAATGACAATATATTAGTAAGACTGAAATGACAATATATTAGTAAGACTGAAATGACAATATATTAGTAAGACTGAAATGACAATATATTAGAAAGACTGAAATGACAATATATTAGAAAGACTAAAATGACAATATATTAGAAAGACTGAAATGACAATATATTAGTAAGACTGAAATGACAATATATTAGAATGACTGAAATGACAATATATTAGAAAGACTGAAATGACAATATATTAGTAAGACTGAAATGACAATATATTAGAAAGACTGAAATGACAATATATTAGTAAGACTGAAATGACAATATATTAGTAAGACTGAAATGACAATATATTAGAAAGACTGAAATGACAATATATTAGAATGACTGAAATGACAATATATTAGTAAGACTGAAATGACAATATATTAGAATGACTGAAATGACAATATATTAGAATGACTGAAATGACAATATATTAGAAAGACTGAAATGACAATATATTAGTAAGACTGAAATGACAATATATTAGAATGACTGAAATGACAATATATTAGTAAGATTTAAATGACAATATATTAGTAAGATTGAAATGACAATATATTAGAATGACTGAAATGACAATATATTAGTAAGACTGAAATGACAATATATTAGAAAGACTGAAATGACAATATATTAGTAAGACTGAAATGACAATATATTAGAAAGACTGAAATGACAATATATTAGTAAGACTGAAATGACAATATATTAGAAAGACTGAAATGACAATATATTAGAAAGACTGAAATGACAATATATTAGAAAAATTAAACTTAAACATACTAGAAACACTAAACTGGTAACATATCATCATTATGTGGCATAACATTGACCATAAGCATTGACGTAAGTCATGTCCTTCCACAATCTTCTATCCACAGTCCATCGTGTCAATTCTGTTGTTGACTGTTTTTCCTGCCATGGTCAACACAGCAATGAGATACTCAAAACAAACAATGAGATATTGAAAATAATGCATTAGTTGCTCCAAACAAACAATGAGTTGCTCAAAACAAACAACGAGATACTCAAAACAAACAGTGAGATGCACAAAAAAAATTGCTGAAGATACTATCAGAGGCTGGATTTTGAAATAAGCAATAACAGAAAAACGCGGACAGACCCATTCTTGATATATTCACAGAAACAAGGAACACAAAACATGGTTGAGAAATGTCGTTTATTTAGACACCATTCAAGACTTCGTAGAAAGAGTGGACGAAACCGAGATCTTTTCAGAATAGACTCAGGATACGATAAAAGAACATTACTAACACAACTCTACAAGAGGATAAGATAAAGAGACATTACTAACACAACTCTACAAGAGGATAAGATAGAGGAACATTATTAACACAACTCTACAAGAGGATAAGATAAAGAGACATTACTAACACAACTCTACAAGAGGATAAGATAGAGGAACATTACTAACACAACTCTACAAGAGGATAAGATAAAGAGACATTACTAACACAACTCTACAAGAGGATAAGATAAAGAGACATTACTAACACAACTCTACAAGAGGATAAGATAGAGGAACATTACTAACACAACTCTACAAGAGGATAAGATAAAGAGACATTACTAACACAACTCTACAAGAGGATAAGATAAAGAGACATTACTAACACAACTCTACAAGAGGATAAGATAGAGGAACATTATTAACACAACTCTACAAGAGGATAAGATAAAGAGACATTACTAACACAACTCTACAAGAGGATAAGATAAAGAGACATTACTAACACAACTCTACAAGAGGATAAGATAGAGGAACATTACTAACACAACTCTACAAGAGGATAAGATAAAGAGACATTACTAACACAACTCTACAAGAGGATAAGATAGAGAAACATTATTAACACAACTCTACAAGAGGATAAGATAGAGGAACATTATTAACACAACTCTACAAGAGGATAAGATAGAGGAACATTATTAACACAACTCTACAAGAGGATAAGATAGAGGAACATTATTAACACAACTCTACAAGAGGATAAGATAGAGGAACATTATTAACACAACTCTACAAGAGGATAAGATAGAGGAACATTATTAACACAACTCTACAAGAGGATAAGAAAGAGGAACATTATTAACACAACTCTACAAGAGGATAAGATAGAGGGACATTACTAACACAACTCTACAAGGGGATAAGATAAAGGGACATTATTAACACAAATCAAAAAGAGGAAAGTTAAAGGGACATTATTAGCACAACTCTACAAGAAGATAAAAGAGCCGCGATAGCTCTGTGGTTGTGAACTGGACTACTAAGGAGAAGAGGTCGGGTTTGATCCTGATCGACGGCTTCCAGGTTCCCCCAGTCTTAAATCGGTACCGGATTTTTTTCTGGGAAAGTAAAAAAGCGGCACGGGCGTAATACCGACCACATTACCGCAAAAATCATGTGCTGAAGGTCTGTAAAATGTATGGTCACTAACACCAAATTCCCTATTCGCTACTTGGCGTGACAGTGTCTCTTTACTTTACTAACAGTCACATAGTGGGACAATATTAACACAACTCTATGTTGGAATATTTTGATCGAAGTCAAGACTTATAAATAAAGAAAAACACTTGATGAGTGTACAAACATGGTAAAGGCGTCCCTCATTATATGAGGTCAGTAGTAACAGCGAGTAACGATATCTTGTAACGTTTCGGCTTAGCGAATGTGAAGTTATCTGCAGACCTAAAGTTGTCAGTACAGGAACAAAACTTAGAATGTTCAACTCCTGTGTGACACCAGTGCTAGTAAGGACTACAAAGGACAAGAGGTAGAGTTCGATTCCAACCGGCGGATTCCGGTTCACCCAGCCTTTAATGAGTACCGGATTTTTTTTCTGGGAAAGTAAAGCGGCACGAGCGTAATACCAACCACATTACCCCAAAAATCATGTGCTGAAGATCTGTAAAACCCATGGTCCTTTTTTTTTCTTCTTTCGACCTTTTTAACTTTCAGTGGAGCATAGGTCTTCAACAAACACTTTCCAAGTCGTTTTGTTTTTTGCCATTCTTTTAAGATCATTCTATGTCTTCCCCATCATCTTCATCTCTGCTTCTATCTGTCTTCTCCAAGAATTCCTTGGTCTTCCTCTTTGTCTTTTCCCCTGGGGATTCCAAAAAGGGCCTGTTGTATAATACTCTCAATTGGTTTACGTAGTGTGTGTCCTATCCAGCGCCATCGTCTTCGCTCTATCTCCTTATCCACTGGTGTTTGACTGGTACATTTCCATAATTCTATGTTAGTGATTTTGTCCTACCATTTCCATCCTTTTATTCCGCGTAAGCATCCATTAATGAAATTCTGTATCTTCGTGATTGTCAATTTTGTTGTTCTCCGTGTTTCACAGCCATATAGTAGGACCGACTTAACATTTGAGTTGAAAATTTGTATTTTTGTATTTAGCCTAATTTCTTTGGATATCCATATGTTTCCCAGTGCAATGAAAGCTCCTCTTGCTTTTGATATCCTTATTTTGGTATCATTTTCTGTTCCTACCTCTCTATCTATATTACTGCCCAGATATATGTAAGATTGTACATCTAATAGAGGTAATTCTCCTAGTTTTATTTGGTTATTGCCAACTGTATGAATGCTCATAATGTTGGTGTTATCTCTATTAATCTTCAGTCCTCGCTGTTGTGATCTCTCATCAAGTATGCTCATTTTATCCTGCATCTGTTGATGGCTGTGTGATAGGAGAGCTATGTCATTAGCAAAGTCTAAATCATCATGTTGTTTGGTCAGTGACCACTGGATCCCATTTCTGTTGTTTTGAGTTATTTTCATAATCCAATCTATGGCCAGTAGAAATAGAAATGGAGACAGAAGGCATCCCTGCCTTACTCCTGTTCTTATTTCAAATGCTTATGTAAGCTGTCCTTCATGCACCACACTACATTTCGTTCCTTCATACATTGCTTTTATCAGGTTAATAAACTTTATGGGGATTCCGTAATGACTCAGCAACTTCAAAAGCATTCTTCTGTCTAAACTATCAAATGCCTTTTCGTAATCTATGAATCCAATATAAAGTGGGGATTTTAGTTCTAAACTTTGTTCAACTATTATACGTAGAGTAGTTATTTGCTCAGCACATGATCTGTTCTTCCTAAAACCTGCTTGTTCATCTCTCAAATGTTTCTCTATGGCCTTTTTTAGTCTCTCCAGAATGATTCTGCTTAATATTTTTCCTGGCACTGATAGTAGCGTAATTCCCCTATAATTTGTGCACTCCTGTAAACTTCCTTTCTTTGGTAGTTTGATCATATAACCTTCTTTCCAGTCTTTAGGTATTTCTTCACTCTCCCAAATTTTATCTAGTAGATTATGTAACATCTTGGTAGAGGTGTTAATATCTGTTTTGATGGCTTCCGAAGGAATTTCATCTGGTCCAGTGGCTTTACCATTTTTTAATAGTTTGATGGCTTTCATTATTTCTTCTTTACTTGGTTTTCAACAGTTAACGTGTAACTCTTCTTCTGCTGGTAGTATATCTGGAGGATTATTTGAGCCGGGTCTGTTCAAAAGTTCTTCAAAATGTTCTTTCCATCTCTCCATTTGTTCCCTTATATTACTAAGCAGATTTCCTTTCTTATCTTTAATAAAAGCATTGATCTGTTTGTATTTTCCACTTAATTTCTTTGTGCTATTGTACAGTTCTTTCATATTCCCTTTATTTTCTGCTTCTTCTGCCTCTTTAGCTAGTTCATCTATATATTTCCTCTTATCCCTTTTAATGCATCTTCTCACTTCTTTGTTCACCTCTGTGTAAGCTTCCTGTGTCTTGGCTTTATTACTTCTCGTTTTGCTTTTATTTATGTCTGCTTTCTTGTTCTTTCTTTCTTTAATTTTATCCAGGGTCTCTGCTGTCATCCATGCCTAATTCTGGCGTTCTTTTTTCCCCAGTGTTTCTTCGCATGTCTCTTTCCATATATCTTTTACCTGTTTCCAATGTGCTAATATATGAATGTGATACCAGTG
This sequence comes from Megaustenia siamemsis, assembly GCA_032433765.1. Lineage (NCBI taxonomy): Eukaryota > Metazoa > Mollusca > Gastropoda > Stylommatophora > Ariophantidae > Megaustenia > Megaustenia siamemsis. The sequence goes on along the minus strand of JAVIAB010000160.1, from coordinate 74,321,365 downwards.
CTAATATATGAATGTGAAACCAGTGCTAATATATGAATGTGATACCAGTGGTAACATATGAATGTGATACCAGTGGTAATATATGGATGTGATACCAGTGCTAATATATGAATGTGATACCAGTGCTAATATATGAATGTGATACCAGTGCTAACATATGGATGTGATACCAGTGCTAACATATGGATGTGATACCATTGCTAATATATGGATGTGATATCAGTGCTAACATATGGACGTGATACCAGTGCTAACATATGGATATGATATCAGTGCTAACATATGGATATGATACCAGTGCTAACGTGTGGATATTATACCAGTGCCAGTGCTAATATATAGATCTGATGCCAGTGCTAACATATGGATGTGATGCCACTGCTACCATATGGACATGATACAGTGCTAACATATTGACGTAATACCAGTGCTAATATATGGACGTCATACCAGTACTAGCATATGGATGTGATACCAAAGCTAACATATGGATGTGACACCAGTGGTAACATATGGAAGTGATACCAATGCTAATATGTAGATGCGATACCAGTGCTAACATATAGATGTGAAAGTTTGAGATACATCAAGACTTCAGAACGAAAATTAAAGATGTTTGAAACAAATGCCTACGTAGGATCTCAAACATATACTGAGAAGAATACATCTTAAATGTATAGAGAAGAATACATCTCAAATGTATAGAGAAGAATACATCTCAAATGTATAGAGAAGAATACATCTCAAATGTATAGAGAAGAGTCGGGTCAAAACAAGAATACGTGTTGAGCTTTATAAGAAGAAGGAGTTGGGAATACATCGGTCATGTGATGAGAATGAATGAAGTAAGACTTCCAGGTCAGGCATTCATGTGGAAACCATCTGGTAAAAGAAAATAAGGCAGACAAAGAGAATCACAACGCAGATCAATTACTAGGGAAGGCTCAATCTTGTGACTGAAAAATGCAGTCAAGAAATACAAGAACTAGAAGGAAATCGTCAGTCGTGGAGAACTTTGACTTGTGCCTTATATGCCGCCTACGGCTCGGGGGGAAAATGAACGAATGAATGAAAATGAATCTAAAACTGTTAACAACAGTAGACATTAAATAGTGGGACTTCTGTATCTTAGTCATCACTGCTGTTTACCACAGCTACTTTAGTTGATTTGCTCACGTGTTTCTATGAAGATAAAACACGCTTGTTTCTTATTGTATAAGTGATTAGAACAAAACTGTAGCTCAAAATGTGTAAACTATTTCAGTTAAAAATTCAGCATCTCCCGAAACTCTTATAATTGCCTGTTTGATCTCTTTGTAATGAGCATTAACTACATAGATCAATATGTGCGTGAAATAAAAAGTGAACGCTTTCTTTGTGGTGTCACAAATTGCAACGACTCTGATAAAATACCACTTTTAAAATGAGAGGAATGTACTAGGCTCAGGATATCCCCCATCTATAAATGCTGAAAAATGTCCACGGTTATATCTAAAATGTCAATTTGAGGTTTAATCAAACAGCTGTGATCGAAAGCTCTACTACCAAATTAGCGAATGTGAGCTTGATCTGACACCGGCAACATCAACATATCTGACAATTTGTGTAAAAGCAACATCGCTACAATATGTTGTAACAAAACGGGGCTTATTTCACTGAACACCGTGCAGTGGTCACACACATTGAAGCCATGTTAGACCAAAACTGGGCACCTTTACAATCCGTCGATTGATGCCGGATTAGAAAAGCTAATACCGAACGGGTGAGTATCACAACCGCAGGAGAATTTAGCGTGCCCGTTGGTTGCTTCTTCTGGAGAACAATTTCTGGGGCAGGAGTTCAAAGCTCCAAATGCAACTTTGGATGGCTGTGGGGAGATACTTTATTTGTGGTAATTCTCTGGTATTGTGAAGGGTAGGTAGAGAAAAATTAGAGAAAGAGAAAGTGTGTGTGAGAAAGACAAGACAGAATGTGAGAATATGCGAGAGTAGCAAACGAACAATCAGTCTGCAGAAGCTAGTTTATGTTAATGTATGACGTCGTAATGACGTCATTGACCCTGAACAGGCCATCACAGGGTCCCGGAACGGTGCGGCATAATGTTCTCTCCGCCTGTATTGGAATGGATTTGGTCACGTGACGTCCCCCTATGGAACTGGAGCTCTGAGACGGGAAGCATCCAATGCCAGCCGTCGATCTATAATTCGTGAAGCGCCGGCACCAATCGCGAATGCGCTTTCATCACGGCCTGGAGACAGATCGAAGCCTAGAGTAGTCAGCCATGTTCGGGATGACAGCAGCAGAGCTGATGGAACCTGAAACCCGGGAAGACGTGTTCGCTCTTTCCCCGGCATCTTTCACAGATCGCACTTCTCCTGTAGCAGTTCCTACAAGCGCTCTTGTCAGTGAAGGAGACGACGATCATTTCAGGAACAAGGAAATGCGGTAAGAGAAACCAATGTAGATTCAGATGTTTGACACTCTACACAAACGGCATTATATCGTATTGCGAAATTCATTTTATGAAATAAAAAAAACGTCTTTTTTACAGTTTAGCTAACATTTCCAGAACGTTAACTTGATTGTTAAACAAAGTAACACAGACCATTAATAATATAATGTGAATTATTAATTATTTATGCACGTTACAAATCACATACTTGTAATTAATAACGTATTTCAGGCAATGTATGGCAGCCTCCTTATAAGCTATAGCGAATGTTGTGAATGATTCCGCGTACTTTCTTCGGTCATGACTTTTCAAATATCAAGGGCAATAATAAAATATCAGTAACCAAAAAACAAAAAAAGGAAACATGTTATAAAATAAAATGGTGCAGTTTTGATGATCACAGTAAACAAAAATTGTTTGACTGCCAAGAGTCCAGGAAACGGACAACAAACAGACCAAACATCAAATACAAATTTTAGAGGATAATATTTACTACCAAGCCAAACTGGCAAGACAACACATTTAGAGCTTCGTATAATTTACGTTCGCTTTTTACAATTTTTATTTAGTCGAAATAGTGTTATTCTTTCATGACTAACGCAGACTTAGAAGTAATAGTAAAGCCATTTATATCGGTTTAAGGAACAGAAGTTATTGTACACAGGACACGTACATTCGTGCTATTGTTTTATATGAGGCGAGATCAAATGTGCACGATTATGGTATCTGTAGCACGATGTTTATATATATCATTCGGCGCAAATTTCCAGAAAACCGTCTAATCGATAGTAGCGTTGCCAATCAATGACAATCACATACTTCGATATATATGTCGCTCATGTAAAGTTTGAGTATTGCAGATGTAGGTGATCAGAGGCGCTTGTGTCTTCTTTCGTAGAGAAGTGGGACAATTAGTTAGTACGGCTGTTAGCAGTTCCAAAGCGCATCCACAGGCAAATACTATATGGCGAACTAACACACGGAAAAAGACAAATCGGCAGATCTAAACTACGATATAGAAATAACTGTAAATCATCTGTGAATGACTTCTCCATATGTGAAAATGACTGGGAACATCTAGCAAGTGATCGCAAGTCATGGAGAGCTTGTATAAGGAACGGTATAACATCATTTGAGACTGTGCTAAGGCAAAAGTTAGAAGAGAAAAGACTCATGAAAAAGGATGGAAAACCCTGTGGACCAGACTTGTTCATTCTGTGACCGTGTGTGTTTGTCAAACATTGGTAGAATTAGCCACGAGAGAAGTTGTTCGACAAAAACAAAACCTCAAAAAAATACACAAGGGCCTCTACTAGACCATCTGACAAGACGAAAAGGGCCACACAGCAGTTTCACTAAAAGTAGAGACTTTTAACCTTCATTTAGGACAAGGCAGGTGTGCCCAGACTTGACATGATCGCCTTTAGCTGTGAGGTAGTTACTCTTTACAGCGTGTTCCTTGTCGCAGAAAGTTGCAAGTCTTTAGGGGACGTTACACGCTTTAACATCGTCCCCAATGGGAAATAATTAAGTGTGTAGGGTATACCTGGGATCGCCACGTCCTGTCAGCTGTGTAACACTTGTAGTGTGTACCTAGGATACAACGTCCTGTCAGCTGTGTAACACTTGTAGGGTGTACCTAGGATACAACGTCCTGTCAGCTGTGTAACACTTGTAGCGTGTACCTAGGATACAACGTCCTGTCAGCTGTGTAACACTTGTAGGGTGTACCTAGGATACAACGTCCTGTCAGCTGTGTAACACTTGTAGGGTGTACCTAGGATACAACGTCCTGTCACCTATGTAAGACTTGTTGGGTGTACCTAGGATACAACGTCCTGTCAGCTGTGTAACACTTGTAGGGTGTACCTAGGATACAACGTCCTGTCACCTATGTAAGACTTGTTGGGTGTACCTAGGATACAACGTCCTGTCAGCTGTGTAACACTTGTATGTTGAATGGTGATAATTACTCATTATTCATATATCACACATGCCTCGCATCGTGTGTTTCGATGCTTGAAGCGACATTCTCCAGAAGTCTTCGAACACTTCTAGATTAGGCGGCCGAGCACATATGGGTGAAAACTCGCGTGCTTAGACGCCGATTCAAGTCTCGCACTTGACCTTGACCTTGACTTATATCACAAACCCCGACCCAATCAGTAATGATGACATAACCGGCACTCCCCACCACCGAGGTACTACACAGAAGGTCACAGAAGGTCAAAGACCGCGGAGCTATGTCACGTTGACATACATGGTGATCATTCAACAGAAGACAACACGGAAGAAATGGACTAGAACACATTTCATTCATGACGTGGGGAAGGTTTTTTTTGTCGGGATCTCCGACAGAAACGTTTATCTCTGGAGAAAAGTTACTACTACTACTACTACTACTACTACAACTACTACTACTACTACTACTACTACTACTACTACCACTACTACCACAAGTACTACTACTACTACTACTACTACTACTACTATTACTACTACTACTACTTATACTACGAAGAAGAAGATTTAGGACAAGACATTATGTTTGTACTTTCTAGATCAATTAGAGGACACAAAGAACGTGTCAAATTCAGAAACATGGTATATACATATGATCACACATTTCCACATACATATGATCACACATTTCCACATAAATTTGGTCACACATTTCCACATACATATATGGATAATGACAGTCATGACTGACATGCAATATATGAGTTTACAGAACTGCTAGTCAGCAAGGACAATTGAGCAAAAGATCGTTTTTCATTTGTAACGACAGGGTTCAAAAACGTTCTTCAATTGACCTACATAAAATAAATGGGTACGTGACTCTGAGTGATGGGAGCAACGAAAGGCATCCAGGCAGAGAACATTTCATTCATTAAGTGTTACAAGAGGCTCTAACTCCGCACTAGAACGATAGCAAATGCTGTGGAGATACCTTTGCCATAGCGACAGCGGTTGGAATATTACTTATCTGCTTCTTCCTCGCTGTTGGTGTTAGCTTAATCATCGGCTCATATATTCCACTCACAAAAGTGGTAGTTTCATCCGAGCTTCTTTTATTTCTCATTCAATATTTGACGCTAATTAGAAATGACGTCACTGTTCTATGTCTTACTACTTCTTCGCGTGAAAGAACGACAATATCACTGTTCTATGTCGTATTGCTCTATGGCATTGTTCTATGTCGTACTACAAACCGTATTCCTCGCGTTAAAAAAACGAAAAAAAACGACAATATCATTGTTCTATGTCGTATTGTTCTATATCATTTTTCTATGTCGTACTACAAACCGTATTCCTCGCGTTAAAAAAACGACAATATCATTGTTCTATGTCGCAAAATGCGACCGTATTCCTCAAGTAAAAGAACGACAACTATGAATGACTCGCACATCCTACACTCACCATCAAATCATGTTACTCTAACCGATTTCCCCACGAACTGAGCCAGAATTACACGGCAGTTCAATATCTGAAGCTATTAACTTCATCTCCTCCTCACAGACAATAATACGTCCCTAATACACCAGATCATGAGTATTAGACTTTTCAAATTGTTTCCATTTATTTTTCTTTCTTTAAGCATTCTTTGTTCCTTAATACGCATTTATTTTATTTCTTTTCAGAGCGTGATGTAAGCTTTTATACCTATCACTTAAGTTAATATGTAAACAGTGTTATCCTGGCTTATATATATGGCATCCAGGCACATCCAACAATTTTAGTAAAAAGAAGATGATGCCATAACGGTTACGTCACTTCCGACACCTGACATATATAATATTTGTCTTTGCTGTTCTTGTTTAGGAAGAGTGGCACAGCTGTTTTCTTAATTATATTTTAGTTGTTTTGCTCATATGTCTTATGTTAGAATTAGGAAAATGAATATAGTTTTCTGTCTATGTTTAATTCCAGTTGATTAGAAAACGCTACATTCCTGACATTAGAAGGAAAAAAAAGTATTTGTGGATTTTTAAAATTGAATTTTGTAGACAAGAAAGTCTCAAATTTAACACTTTTTGAAAATGTGTTTTTTTTTAATAAGCGACATGCTACTAAATTAACGTTCGCACACTAATTACCCAGAGGTAGAAATGAAGCCTTTGAAATGTGGATATATAGAAGAATAGGTAGAATTGGATGGAAGGAAAAGAAAACAAACGATGAAGTCTTAAAAATGAATAGAGAACTACTAAACACAATTCAAACAAGATAAATGCGATGTTTGAGCCATGTTAAAAGACACAACAGCCTACTAAAAGTAATCCTGGAGGGGAAAATACAAGGTAAAAGAGGCAGAGGCAGACCAAGACTAACATGGACGAGTAACATCAAAAGATGGACAAATCAGCCTATGACAACCTGCACCATCAAAGCAAGAGACAGAGCAGAATGGCGCTCCATGGTAGCCAACCTTCGTTGCGGAGAAGGCACTCGATGATGAGAAATGTCGCATGTTTTGGTGTCACGTCTTGAATTGAAACGCATCCTACTAGATATGCGTGTTAAGTATCTGAGCACCTACGGACATGTTCGGGGTGCAATGATGATGACCCACAAATAACTCAATGCGTTTTAAGAAAAAGTAGAATGTGACATACTTAGGGCATCTTCATCAACACATCAGATTATAACTAAAAAGTTTGTTTTGGTCGCGTAGCGAAAGATGTCAGGTCGCGTAATTTTCCCTGCTACTGAAAGCGGTAGACAGTACAACCTGCGGATGTCCTGCTGCCTTGCAGGTATGCCCTGGAGAGTAAAATGCTAAGGGAGGTTACCCTGAAGTAAAAAACCACACTGACTTGTGGGTGAGACTTTTTAGTCAAGGCTAGCGGAGCCAACAGTAAACAAACTGACGGAAGGCAACAGAAAACCACCGTCGTAATTTCCTTGTACAATCATGAATCGAAGTGTGGTTTTACAGAAGAATGTTGAGAATATTATCGATAGCTAAGAAGCGTAATGAAAACGTTCTGAATAGGCCAAAGCAAAAACAGAGCTGATATATTAGGAAGAAAGAATAATAATTTTTTGGCCAAGTAATGAGAAGGGAACAGATGGAATATATTGTAACAACTGGGAAAATTGAGGGCCGAAGAGATAAAGGGAAGCAAAGAGAAAAGATACCACACAGCTAAGAGAATGGCTTGGCAGAATGTCAACAAGAGAAATCTCTCTCTCTCTCTCTGCGATCAAGTCTCAATCAAAGTAGGATTCCAGACTCTCTTATGAAGTCAGCTGTCAGTTTAAGTGATTCGATTGCCCCATATAGTTTCTCTTCCAGGGATGTGGTTGTGGACCACGTTGTCCTAACAACAGAAATGATAAATAACTGTCGAGATAGAAAGTTGTGGAGAAACAGGATCATCTGCGCCAGCAGGCACGGTACTTGATGATGATGATAATGATAATAATGATGAGACTATAACAGGCAGCTGTGATGGAGACGGACATCAGTAGATCTGATAAAACACAGACATTCGAGATGATGATGTCATCAGAGATTAAAAAGTGATCACACTTAGCGTCAAACAAGCTATATCATTCGCTGCTGATGTGGCTAGTGCTTGTCCCTGATGTTAGTGTGTCTGGTGCAGTCGTTAGCTCGCCGGCCCGCTCATCGTGGCTTAATTCCAATTGACCCTCTGGTCAAAACGGAAAATAGAATCGATACCTAGTTCACTGTTGTTGTTAAGATGACAATCACTGTACACTGGGCGAACACATAGGTGCTGCGACTGTCCCCTTGAGAAAATCCTAAGATATTCCAGACCCACGTGCACGGACTCTGTAGCACGGCCTTGGATCCACGGTGGTCAGGTTTTTGCTGACAACCTTGTCCTGGCAAAGGTCACACTTACGGCCTGCTTTTTTCCATTTTAACTGCCAACTATTTTTTAACGTGCGCGACTGCACACGGGACCTCAAGTTTATTGCCGTTAACTGAGAGGGCTAGACATCGCATCTCACTACCCAAGAGATCAGGGAAGGGTAGCGTTATAAATAAACCTCGGATGCATTTTTAGTATTTGTTAAAAATCAGCACCACGCGTGGTCTGCTTCGAACGCGGGTCCTAACTTCACATAGGCCGAGGTCGTACCTCTAGACTAGCCATCCCTTCCTTTAATTCATTGAGCTGGGGACAGTAATACAATCGAGGAAACAGACGGTCGTTCAATCAAAGACCAAGTAGAGATGTCAGTTCAAGCTATGGAAAGTGAGAGTAAAAACTAATTTATCCAAACAATTACTGAACTACTGCAATCAATATTTGATCATTCAGAGTAATTGTTCGTGGTTAGGGGCCAACTTCAGCACGTCATGTTTGTTTTCAGTCGGTCACAGTCTGGTTATCTCAGTGACAAAAAACAATCATGGAAATCATTGATTTATACTGGCTCTTTATAAAGTTGCTGTGCCGCGACTTGAAAAATATTTGTGAAATTACGTAACCGATTGATGAAACCTACGTCATGATATTCTGTGTCCACAATTGCGTCTGTGGCATGACACAACAAGCTGGTGTTATATTCACGGTTTCATTGCTGATAGGAAATGTTGCTAAACATTGAAAACTGGGTATGTGTGGTTCAACATGTCTTCCGTAATTGTGGCAAATATACTGAAGAAGTAATTCGATTATTTATGTTAAAATGTCCAGACTCACAAGTCCTAACTGAGCCGGACTATTATCTGTGGGGTGAGCTGAAAGGAAAAGTTGATCTCAATAATCCACAAACAGTTAATGACCTGAAGACAGAAATCGTCAACCAGATCCACCAAATATAACCGGTCATTATCCAGAAGGTTTTCGAAAATATGAAGAGGCGAGTCAACAAATGTTTGGAGGTCCGTAGTGGACATTTTGAACACATACTGTAGACACAACCACATCACGTGAACAGCCACGTTACCCAACACAAGCCAGCCAAGAGCAGCAGTGTCTAGATGAATAATACAAATTTACGTTACAATTTCCAGTTATACCAAATAAATATTTTTGTTGCACAGCGACACACACACCGATTAACGTTTGTTTCTTTATTTGTTGCTAGGTTCATCATCACTGCACACTGGGCGAACCCATAGGTACTGCGATATCCTACTAGAGAAAATTCGAGCAGAATCCTGTCCCACGTGCACGAACTCCGTGGCATGGTGCGGTTAGGTTTCCGATGGCAAGTGTGTCAATGTTGCACATTTATGGCTTACTCTTTTCGATTTTAAGTATCCAATGGTACTTAACGTGCGCGAGGGCACACGGTACCTCCTGTTTGCTGCCGTTATCCGAGAGGGCTAGACATCGAATCTCACTACCCAAGAGATCAGGGGAGGTAACGTGAAAACATACCACGGATTTATTTTCCTACTTTTTGATTAAAAAAAATAATAATCACCCCAGCTTCTGGTAGGTTTTGAACACGGCTCCTTTCAGTCCAGCGGCCATCGCCCCATTGTACAAGGCAAGAATAGCGAGTAAATCCCCTGGACGTTGGAAGGGAGATGAGGAAGGAAAGAAGAAGAAACAGTTTAGCACGAGAATTTGTAGAGGTTACGCGACGCTGTCACTCCGCTTCCTAATAATCCTGCTCCTTTTTCTTATTGTAATCAATGGCGTCCATTAACCGGAAGTTGATCATTTTATATATATATCAGTTTCACAATACGCCAATCTCGAGATCGGTGTCCTACTCATCTCTTTTGTTTGGATGGGATAGCAACATGTCCACTTCCTGTAGGAAATCATTTTATTTCAATTCCAGACTGGATCGGTCTATTTATCGACATTTCGAGCTGTGGCCAGCCCATATGGCATTGACCCAGATACTCTTTTTCTTTTCTTAATTTTCTTTCTAGCAGTCTCAATCCTAGCAAAAATCTGTTATCAAATCTCGCCATTTGTCTTTGTTCTGTGCAAGCAACCCAATCTCATTGAGGGAGCCGATTCCTGCTGCTTTTGCCTCCCGGATAATTTTTTTTTTTCTGAGTGTCTCTCCGGGTCGGCCTCTTTTCCTCCTACCTGTTATTTCCCACACGAGGGCTTGCTTTGCTATTCGATTATTATGTCTTCTCATCACATGTCCAACATATGTCCAACGTATTTTCTTGATTTTTTATTGAAGGTACTAGTGGTTGATTTAACTAATTTCCTCGTTTGTTTTGAATTAGTTCCACGCTATACCAAGTATTTTCCTTAGACATTTATTTTCAAATGCTTCAACTTTGTTTCTGTCTCTTGTTGTTTTCCAGCTCTCACATGCTCATATGTAAGGGTTGCTAGCTAGTACGTTTGATTTGAATAGTCTAAGTTTTAGTTTTGACTGCATCTATGCCGAGTATTTATTTTATGATGCCACTTCGACTCTCAGGTCAGTCCATCACGTGACCCGAGGTTCAATATCTCAAACCAATTTTTGTGAAAAGTCGAAAGTAAAGTATCTCGTCACGCCACGCGACGTATGTGGTGTTAGTACCTATTTGTGTGGACTTCGAAACATTATTATTGGGGTCACGTGGTCAGTGAGAGACGGTAAAATAAAAGGAAAGAGAGATCGCGGACGACATAGAGAGAAAATACTAGATAGCTTGGTGTCATGGCATGGAAAACAGTCAACAACAGAACTGACAAGATGCACAGTGGATAGACGATTGTGGAAGGACATGATCGCCTACGTCAACCGGTATGGCACATTGTGATGATGATCATGTGGTCAGTATTACACCCGAACTGCTTTAATTTCCCAGAGAAAAAAAATCAGGTACCCATTTAAGGCTGGGTGTACCTGTAAATTGCTGATCAGGATCGAAGCTGACCTCTTGTCTGCAGAAGATCAATTCAGTAGCCAGCGAGCTATCGCGGCTCCAACATTGTTGTGGTATTTTGGGGTTATGTTTACAATTAAGATAACAAATTAATAGCAAACATTAAGACTGGTTAACAGCGGAGAAATGGCCATATATATGTTTTCTGATCTGCCTCACAAGTTACATTTCTAGAATTAGTTTTACAAGAATTCGACATAAAAAAATAGACGTAACCAAATTTGAAAACACAATTTGTCGCAAAGATAAAGAAGGAGAAAAGAACACTAAATCATTTACATTGTAATTAATAACAATAGCTACCATCAATTCTGCAGTCCGTCATAATATCATGTTCCGGTCCTTCGTTGACTCTAAGTCAACATAAACACCCATGAGGTTGCCAAGCGTGCGGCGACGTTGATTCAGCAAATCAATAATAAAATTACGAAGTTTAAATCAAATGTTTATTTTCTAGTTAATTAGAGGTAGAATTATTTCTAGCATTATAAATATCATTAGTCTCCCTCAAACTTGTCAGTTTACTCCTCTATCTACATACTAATTAATATCGTCCAATTTCCTTGTCGAGGCCAGAAAAAGTCCTGTCTACCATTGCTTTCTCTTATTTTTCTTCAAGCATGTTATATCCATTATTTTAAAAAAAATTAGTAAAGAGCCCCCGTCACGCCAAGTGGCGTATAGGGAATATGGTGTTTGTGACCATAAATTTTACAGACCTTCGGCACATGATTTGTGGGGTAATGTGGTCGGTATTACGCCCGTACCGCTTTAATTTCCAAGAACAATCCGGTACCCATTTAAGGCTGGGTGAACCCAGAAGCCATCGATTGGGATCGCACCCTACCTCCTGTCCTTTGTAGTCCAGTTCACTAACCACTGAGCTATGGCAGCTCCCCTTATATCCAGTACCATCATTTTATCTTCAAACTTTTCCACAAGAAGAAGATACGGCTAGTTCTTTCTTTGTGTGACCCATTTCAATAGTTTCTTGCTAATGCAATCCTCAATTCCAGATCTGCTTTGAGCAAGTATCCATTTATGAAAGTCTGCACTTTCCGGATTACACGATGCTCTCCATGTTTGTGAGTCATCTTATAGAATTGATTTCACGTTAGAGATCATAGTTTTTATTTATATATTGGATTTCAACTCAACTCATTCCTAAATTTGCACACAAAAATGATTAAAATGATTACAAAACAGCTTCAGACAAGTAAAGAAGCACAAATATTTTAATGGGGTTATTTGAAGTTAGGCCAATATTGAAAAACAAAATGGAGGAAACCTGGGGGGTACTGGATCGATGATGCCTGGCAGTCAGCGGGGATAGCGGGTCAGGGAATTGCTTCTCTGATCAGACACACACGACAGGCACGTGTTTCTTTGTTATCGTCACACAGATAAGGGACAAAGAATTGTTGTTTCCCAGTACGTGTTTGGATGTGTTTCTTTGTTGCTGTCTTGACTAGTAAGATTTCTATGTGTGCCATTCGTGTTCTCATCGCTTGGATATCATATCTAGGTTATCCTTCTTTGTTGTTATAATCAATGACAAACAATAACTGGACGTTTATCATATGATACGATATCTACGTTTTTATGATCTTGCATAAATAATATATTGTGTTATTTTTTTACGTTTTATTATCATTTATATATTACGTTACGTATGAGTGTATGTATGTTCCTATGTATGTCACAGCTGTTTGTTTGTTTTTACTCAAAGTGACATTTTAATTCTAATTCCTGGAAATTTAGCAGCGTTTATGGATGGAGATGTCTTGAGGCTAGTACATCCCACTCATTCTAAAATTGATGTTTTATATGGAAGTGGTTCCAATTTGTGGCAGCACATACAAAACGTCACATTTCTAGCTAAAGTCAATATTTACGTGAATGATAATTTGGTAGTTAATACCCAAAAAATATATCAAAGATTGGCAAGTTTGAGATTTTCAGGGGATGCATTATTCAATTTTGTAACAACAAAAATGGTTACATTTTAAAATGTAGTACTTTCTAATTACTTTCAGCTTATCTATCTTTCTTTCTTTCACTTCTATTACCCGTTATGCGGGTGATGGAGATACAACGTTTCGAATCTCTCCCTCTTGGCAGCTACTTTCATTGTCCATGTAGAATTTCCTTGACGTTGTCTGTTGATCTTATTCTGGGTCTTTTCCTCTTGTTATTCTCAACTTCTTATATATACTTGGTATGGTAAGGAATCACACGGCATTCTTTCTAGATGAATGTATATTAGAAGAATATGTCTTTCATCGTAATTAAAAGCACAAACGAGTTACTGAATTAATGTTTGAATGACTAAAAAATACTGTGATGTATAACTGTTCAATAGATATATATATTTCTTTTTTTTGTTCGCCAGCTTAGAAGACTAGCGTCGCGCCCCATGACGTGTACAAGGTTTGCTGTTAACGCCCATATTTCTGTAGCCCATCGGTCTATTTTTAGGTGATGTGGTCGGCATTACGCCACTACCGTCATTACTTCACGAGAAAAAAAAAGTTGAATATCGATTGAGTGAACTATAGCCATCTATAGATTTACAAGGATCAACGGGCAGAAAATGAAATCGTCAAACACACCAACAAGCGTGACGTTTTCATCTATAGGGGCTACAAACGGCTGACGTCATTCTACCCACATTCACCCCTGCTCGCAAAGTTGAAAACGTCACGCCAGTTGTAGGTTTTCTGGAAATTTCCTGTCAGCCTGTAGGCCTTTATACAAGTATATATGGCTTTGGGTGAGCCCACTAGCCGTAGATAGGAACCGAACCCAACCCCTGTCCTGAACAGTCCAGTTCCCTAACCACTGCATTATAGCAGGTTACGTTTAACTATAAAATTGTTATATTGTTTGAGTATTTCGTTCTATGATAACAATTGTTATATTGTTTGAGTATTTCGTTCTATGATAACAATTGTTATCCATACATTAACAAAATAATTCTTAAATGTTATGTAGAACCAGTTTTAACATATGGATGTGAATCATGGACAATAGGACTACAGATACGAAAATTACTGGAGGATGTAGAAATGTGGTTTTACAGAAGAATGTTGAGAATACCATGGACAGCTAAGAAGAGTAATGAAAATGTTCTGAAAAAGGCCAAAGCAAAAAGAGAGCTAATTTCCAATATTAGGAAGAAACAATCATCATTTTTTTGGCCATGTAATGAGAAGAGAAAAACTGGAATCTATAGTAACAACTGGGAAAATTGAGGGACGAAGAGATAGAGGGAAGCAAGGAGAAAAGATACCAGACAGCTTAAGAGAATGGCTTGGAAGAAGGTCAACAACAGAAATGATAAATAACTGTCCTGATTGAAAGTTGTGGAGAGACATGATCACCTACGCCAGCAGGCTTGGTACTTGATGATGGTGATATTAACAAACTATGGATATCTGGGATCTGTAGTAACTAACAATGGAGACTGCCTGAAAGAGACCACAATAAGATTAGCAATAAGTAGAAGTAAAGTACCCCCGTCATGCCAAGTGGTGTATAGAGAATATGGCGTTAGTGACTATAATTTTTTACAGACCTTCAGCACATGATTTTTGGGGTAATATGGCCAGTATTACGCCCGTGCTGCTTTACTTTCTCAGAAAAAATCCGGTACCCGTTTAAAGCTAGGTGAACCTGGAAGCCGTCGATCAGGATGGAACCCTACCTTCTGTCCTTAGTAGTCCAGTTCACTAACCACTGAGCTATCGCGGCTCCCAAGATTAGCAACAGGAATATAAAAATTAAAATGCACGAAAAACATGTGGTACAATACCAGCAAGGCAGTAAGGTTGAAAGTGCTGAGGGCATGTACCTTCCCGATAGCAAAATACGTAGGGTCATCTTTGTCTATATCCCTGGACATGCGGGAGTACGGGGAAATGAAAGAGTTGACAGGTTGGCTAGCTGTGCTATCGTTGAGGATGGTCAACCAATGGATCGGACGGACATCATAAATGCCTTCCGAGATGTAGGAAGGGCACAGGACTTCGACAACCTTGAGTCCACGTCACTCCGTCGGATGAAAGAGATGGGAGTTAAGATAGGCACAGCCAGGAACGAGAAGCTTAGTGGGCGTGTAAGAAGACTTATCAACCAACACAGAACTGGAGTCGTCAGTCGCTGGACACTGCGGGACTTGCTGAGGAAGGGATCTGAGCACCTATGGACATGTTCGGAGTGCAATGATGATGACCCGGAAATAACTCAATAACTCAATAACATACGACTGTGAATCATAGATATTCTCGCAAGTAGCAAGGAAGAAAATTGACTCATTGGGGGAAAAATTCTGCAGAGAAATCCTTAAGATACTTTTTATAATCAGAAGTTGTCAGCAACCCACAGATGATGGCTTGCGCCAGGATCGGTGAACCAGAACCATCCAGACCCTGCTCCACCTCTCCGTGGTGCCTCTAGTAACAGACTAACCTGTCTAGTCTGGCCAGGAGAGTAGGGATCGAAGAGGGAAGACAACCCGGTACTCAAAAATGGCATGCTGAAGTCGGATGTTTTGGAACGAAAGGCGCAAATATCGCAGTTATACTGTAAACCACAACACAACACAGACACGCCTACTTAACGTCCTTTTATGGGCGGATGATGATGAGGTACACTCCTTAAGTCATCGGGCGAACGCAAGCAAGCATAATCAGAAAGAGTAACGAAGACATATTACAAGATTTAAATACGAAAAGAACTGGCTGATAAACACCATTCTACAGAAGTAATCTAAATATTATGGCCACGTCAAAAGACACAGTGGGCAGGATAGAACAATAATGGAAGGAGTGGTTGCTGAATGACGCATCAAGGGGCAGACCAAGAAGAAGGTGTTTTATAGATATCAAGGAGATCTTGTGCAGATATTGAACACGACAACAGAAAAAGTGGACAATCTTTCTATAAACAGATTCTTTTTAACGGGCTGTGATGAATGTAACGTTCTGTGGGAGATCTGGCTAGAGACAGAGATTCTTTCAAACGGGCTGTGATGAATGCAACGTTCTGTGGGAGATCTGGCTAGAGACAGAGATTCTTTCAGACGGGCTGTGATGAATGCAACGTTCTGTGGGAGATCTGGCTAGAGACAGAGATTCTTTCAGACGGGCTGTGATGAATGCAACGTTCTGTGGGAGATCTGGCTAGAGACAGAGATTCTTTCAGACGGGCTGTGATGAATGCAACGTTCTGTGGGAGATCTGGCTAGAGACAGAGATTCTTTCAAACGGGCTGTGATGAATGCAACGTTCTGTGGGAGATCTGGCTAGAGACAGAGATTCTTTCAGACGGGCTGTGATGAATGCAACGTTCTGTGGGAGATCTGGCTAGAGACAGAGATTCTTTCAAACGGGCTGTGATGAATGCAACGTTCTGTGGGAGATCTGGCTAGAGACAGAGATTCTTTCAAACGGGCTGTGATGAATGCAACGTTCTGTGGGAGATCTGGCTAGAGACAGAGATTCTTTCAAACGGGCTGTGCTGAATGCAACGTTCTGCAAAGATCATGTGACCTGATGATGCTCCACATATTTCCATACCAGCCTGGGTAGCTGGATGATCCGTGTCCTGTCTTCTAGTCAGACGGGTCAGTGTTGAATCCTCAGAAATGATGGATATTTTTGTTTGACCGATAGGGCTTCGGGTTTCACCCAGCCTCTGAAAACGTGTACCAGCGTTTGTTCTGGATCATAAAGGTGTCACCACTTCACCAAAAAGTGTGTCGCGCTCTTTGAAAAATATGGTCACTAACACCATGCCTAGCCAGGCAGTAACTATTTTCTTTACTTTTTAATTTCTTTGAGCATTTTTTTGGTCACTGTACTATTATGGTATCTGTTTCTTTATTTAGCATCAACATTTGAGCATGGCATGCATATATTTGATTGGAGATCATGATTATAGTACATTTTTTTTTTGTTCTTGTAAATATTACAATTTTCCGGTGTCTTGTCTTTTCCTGACAATGAAGGAGAGATCTTTGAGGAATTGTTCTATAGAACATTGGAGAATATCTGGGATAATTAAAGAACATTTTTGAAACTTTCTATCATAATCATCATCATCATCATCATCATCAAAGTCGTGCTTATCTGTGTTGGAACATGACGACTGCTCCAAACTTTTGTCCTGTACAACATGTCCAGTGTCTCCCACAATCAATCCCAGTTTGTATCTAACATCGTGCACTCACCTTCGTCTTGGTCTTCCTACCTCTCGTCTACCCTGATACCATGCCTCCCTACCCCATTAATGGTCTCATTCAGACTGGAGTGTACTACATCATCAGTATTTTACGTCTTGATATGTGTTCGCCCAGAAAACAACATACATCCTTTTCCTTTCCATGTATAACTGCTAAATCATTCCTTTTAATTACTTAGCTTAAACACTGGACGAACATTCCTAGCTTCAGTTTCCGATAAGACTGCACACTGTTACAACCTTGTCTAGAGGTCAAACATGAAGAATTAAAAAAAAAAACGTTCTGGCATTATTTACTGAACTATGACGTCACAATATTTCCACAATTATGACGTCACACTATTTACTAAACTATGACGTCACGGGCTTTAAAAAAACTACTAGACTATGACGTCACATTGTTTACAAAGCTATTACGTCACATTCTTTACTACACTGTGACGTAATTTGCTTTATACCAAAGTTGTTATTTATAACCCTATTGTTCTGTTACTGCAAAGTTGGTAGTTATACCTTGGTGCCATAACATGATGCGCCGGCGTGTTTTTACGTCCACTTGAGACCATATCTTTGATGTTTCAACCATGGGATTGCGGTTGTAATCAAGCGCTAATCTAGACAGACAGTTACAGAGTGGCAGACAAAAGAGGCGATCTGGTCGCATTATTGAATTAACAGTTTCAATTCAGCCGAGTAAAATAAATGGTAGTATTTAAATAAATTAACTAATGGTATTATTATAATTAAATGGTATTGGCCGATTACATTAAATACATTAAATTATATTAATTGAATAAATTAAATAGTTTCATCATCATCATCGGGTGCCATCTCCGCAGCGAAGGTTGGCTACCATGGATCGCCACTCCACTCTGTTTCTTGCTTTGATGGTGCAGGCTGCACCAATAGATAGATAAATAGTATTAACTGAATAAACTAAATTGTATTAACTGAATAAATTAAATAAATTAAATTATATTAAAGGAATACATTAAATGGTATTCACGGAATAAACTAAATGGTTTTAATGTCATAATATTTAGGGATACATTTTTTGGGGGGCTGTGTTAGTAAAACTAGGACATGTATTAAACTATATTTGTTTTCTTTCTTTTTAGCGTACACGTTTTTATTCCTTTTACAAACAAATGAATGAATATATAAGGATTTTATTTTACCTCGGTACTGTCGGTTCCACGAGATGAACTGAGTGACGGTAAAGTCTTCGAAGAGTTCTATAAGTGATAAAGATTATAGTAAAGAGTGAAATCATATTTATGAGAGAAATTGTTGTTGTTATAAGAGAGAATCATTTTACATATTGGAAATTGGTGTGGATATATAGGAGAGATATTGGACAGATTGCTAACTAAGAATCATCATCTTTATCATCATCATCGTGATCATCTCCATAATCATCAACACCATTATTATATCATCATCAACACTATTGTCATCATATAATCACCATCATCATTATCATCATCATCATTACCATCACCATCGTCACCATCAACACCATCATCATCATCAACACCATCATCATCTTCATCACAATCATCATCATCAGCAGCAGCAGCACCATCATCATCATCATCATCTAGCTAGTCCCTGTTGGAACTCATCTACCATAACATCTCATCGGATTATTCTCTATCCTGGGCAAGACGCCCAGCTTCTGCAACAGTCAGTCCCAGCACTTCTGATATTTTGCACCCACTTTCATCTAAGACCTGCTCTCCCTGGATTACCTTGTACTATACCCTCCATCATTATTTTCACTAGGCCATTGTATCATTTTACACGACAAATATATTTTATTTTCCGTGGTATCATCATCACCATCATCATGTGTCATACCGGTTGGCGTAGGCGATCATGTCCTTCCACAATCGTCTATATACAGTGCATCGTATCAGTTCTGTTGTTGACTGTTTTCCATGCCATGACACCAAGCTATCCAGTATTTTCTCTCTTTGACGTCCGCAGTCTCTCTTTCCTTTTATTTTACCAGTTGTAACCAAGTATTCCAACTTTCCTCTTCTCATGATGTGCCCGAAAAATATTGATTGTTTCTTTCTGATGTTTTTTTAGTAGCTGCCTTTTGTGTTGGCCTCTTTGAGAACTTCCTCATTGGTCTTTTTAGCTGTCCAGGGAACTTTCAACATTCTTCTGAGAAATCCCATCTTTGTGGCCTCGTGCTTTCGTGTTCTAGATTAACTAGTTTTCTGGTATTTCGTTCTTGCCGCGCAGAAAGTGAACACAGCCAACTGTTCCCTGTCATACGATGTCATCATTCATCGTAAACAATTGGAATATCGAAACATGATCAAAACGGATGGGACACACAGCTCACAGTGTGCACAGAGAACTTAACTCAGTAGCTCCTGCAACAAGCCGGACTTGGAATCTGAGGAAACTGCAACAAGGAACACAGCCCGTCTGAAAGAATCTCTGTCACTAGCCACATCTCCCACAGAACGTTCCATTCACCACAGCCCGTCTGAAAGAATCTCTGTCTCTAGCCAGATCTCCAACAGAACGTTCCATTCACCACAGGAGCACAGCCCGTCTGAAAGAATCTCTGTCACTAGCCGATCACCGACTTCTTCTGTTGTCATGTCCAAAGTTACCTTGACGTCTTGAAACAACCGATTTCTTGGTCTGCCTCTGATGTGTTGCCCCGGAACCACGCCTTCCATTATGTTTTTCCCAGCCCGCTGTGTCTTTTGACATTGCCATATTATTTTAATTTCCTCTATAGAACTGTGTTTATAAGCCAGTTCTTTTTCATGTTTCAATCTTTTAATATGTCTTCATTGCTTTTTTTCATGTTTCAGTCTTTTAATATGTCTTCATTGCTCTTTTTCATGTTTCAGTCTTTTAATATGTCTTCATTGCTTTTTTTCATGTTTCAGTCTTTTAATATGTCTTCATTGCTTTTTTTCATGTTTCAGTCTTTTAATATGTCTTCATTGCTTTTTTTAATGTTTCAGTCTTTTAATATGTCTTCATTGCTCTTTTTAATGTTTCAGTCTTTTAATATGTCTTCATTGCTCTTTTTCATGTTTCAGTCTTTTAATATGTCTTCATTGCTCTTTTTCATGTTTCAGTCTTTTAATATGTCTTCATTGTTCTTTTTCATGTTTCAGTCTTTTAATATGTCTTCATTGCTCTTTTTCATGTTTCAGTCTTTTAATATGTCTTCATTGCTCTTTTTCATGTTTCAGTCTTTTAATATGTCTTCATTGCTCTTTTTCATGTTTCAGTCTTTTAATATGTCTTCATTGTTCTTTTTCATGTTTCAGTCTTTTAATATGTCTTCATTGCTCTTTTTCACGTTTCAGTCTTTTAATATGTCTTCATTGCTCTTTTTCGACTGCTTTTTAAACGCTATATTATTTTAATATGTAACTAAAATGTCACTTTAGAATTGAAACAAGCAGCTGTGAAAAGCTAATATTTTAGAATGTCCAAGAGAGTTGTTGTCCAGGTCCCCATTTAACCAGGCCTTTGACAAATAGGTCATCTTATTATAACAGATGCTGATGTCGGCGAAGACAACGCTGAAGACTTCACAGTAGAAGAATTGATGAATTAAAGACGATGCCGACCCACAACAGAAGCACGTGACTTGTCTGTGATGACGCAACCGAGCTGCACGTCGTCTCCTGAAAGGTAAGAACAACCGTAGTTGGTTCCCCATGACCTACTTTAGTTTAAATAGGGCAGGGGGATCCCCCAAAAAAACCCGTACTGGAGTGACGTTTTCAGCTTTAAGGGGAAGTACGTTTCTGGGTAGAATTACGTCACGGCTGGCATACGTCACGCTAGCAAGGGTGTTTTGAGATCACCACTGATTCTCTCTAGCCTGGTTTAAAGTAAGTTATGATTTCAATCTTTCTCTCTGTACAACCAACATATATATATATATATCATGTTTCTGTGTGAATGAACTCTGTATCAACTATCTTGCTTATCATCATCATTATCTACCATACCGGTTGGCGTAGGCGATCATGTCCTTCCACAATTCTCTATCCACAAGTCATCGTATCAATTCTGTTGTTGACTGTTTTCCATGCCATGACGCCAAGCAATGTAATATCTTCTCTTGTTGTCGTCCGCGATCTCTCTTTCCATGTATTTTGATAGTTGTAACCAAGTAAGCCAATTTTATCTTACGCGCATTTATAGTCGGTGGGGCCGCGATAGCTCAGTGATTAGTGAGCTGGACTACAAAGGAAAAGAAGTCGGGTTCGATCTTGGTCGACGGCTTCCGGGTTCACCCAGCCTTAAATAGGTACCGGATTTTTTCCGGGAAAGTAAAGCGGCACGGGCGTAATACCGACCACATTACCCCAACAATGATGTGCCGAAGGTCTGTAAAAATTATGGTCACTAACACCATATTCCCTATACGCCACTTGGCGTGACGGGGGTACTTTACTGACATTTATAGTCTACAATTATAACATTAACATAAACGTCTATTAATAACAAGAGATGTGTGGGTTAAATATGCGAGGCTGAACTAAAGATGGCAAAATCGGAGATTAGAATAAGAAGTAGAGCAAACAGATGGGCATGGGCATGTTAACATCGCATAATTATTCTAATAACATTAGCTCCCCTTAATTTGTTTTTATTTAGAACGCAATTCTGCTGAATTCTTTACTCGTTGACAGCTTAAGCGGATGCATTCTGAGAACGAATGTTAAAAGGTTCAATGAAATAATGTTGCACAATCTATATAAATGATGTAAATGGTGGTAAATAGACTTCCAATGAGACACAATAACTGATTCATAAGATATTAGAAGAGAGATTACCAGAGTGGTATGTTAGAAGAAAGATTACCAGAGTGGTATGTTAGAAGAGAGATTACCAGAGTGGTATGTTAGAAGAGAGATTACCAGAGTGGTATGTTAGAAGAGAGATTACCAGAGCGGTATGTTAGGAGAGAGATTACCAGAGCGGTATGTTAGAAGAGAGATTACCAGAGCGGTATGTTAGAAGAGAGATTACCAGAGTGGTATGTTAGAAGAGAGATTACCGAGTGGTATGTTAGAAGAGTGATTACCAGAGTGGTATGTTAGAAGAGAGATTACCAGAGTGGTATGTTAGAAGAGAGATTACCAGAGTGGTATGTTAGAAGAGAGATTACCAGAAGGTGGTATGTTAGAAGAGAGATTACCAGAGTGGTATGTTAGAAGAGAGATTACCAGAGTGGTATGTTAGAAGAGAGATTACCAGAGTGGTATGTTAGAAGAGAGATTACCAGAGTGGTATGTTAGAAGAGAGATTACCAGAGTGGTATGTTAGAAGAGAGATTACCAGAGTGGTATGTTAGAAGAGAGATTACCAGAGTGGTATGTTAGAAAAGAGATTACCAGAAGGTGGTATGTTAGAAGAGAGATTACCAGAAGGTGTATGTTAAAAGAGTGTAGACCCATATCAAAAATAAAGTTAAAGAGGAATAAATAAGTCATAACAAATAGCGAGAAATACAAGGAAAAAAGGTAAAATAGAAAAAGAAGAGGAGAGTATATGGAGGACTGCGAGAGTATTTGATAATAATTCATGTGATTGTGTTAATAGAATAGTTACAGTTACATAGGTGGGAGATTAATGTTAAGTTACATACAAGGAATGTTACATAAATATTTACATAGACCAGAGATTAATTTATAACTAAGAAAAAGGAAAACTATATAAATAGTTACATAGACCAGAGATTAATTTATAACTAAGAAAAAGGAAAACTATATAAGTAGTTACCGAAGAGGTAGGTTATTTTAATAATTATATTAGAAGGTAATGATATACAAAAAGATACATAAAATGATTGATAATAAGTACATAAGATAGGAAATTACTTTCTATACACAGAAGAGGGGAATGCTGTGTAAGTTGTTGCATAGCAGGACGATTTGTTGATTAGTTTTGGTTGGAGTTCAGATTAAATTAGTTTTCACCTACGGGCATTGATTTCTTCTTCTTCTACCTTTCAGCTCCCTGTGGAGCATAGGTCTTCAACAAACACTTTCCAAGCCGTTCTGTTTCTTGCTATTCTTTTAAGATCATTCCATGTCTTCCCCATCATCTTCATCCCTGCTTCCATCTGTCTTCTCCGAGAATTCCTTGGTCTTCCTCTTTGTCTTTTTCCCTGGGGATTCCAAAAAGGGCCTGTTGTGTAATACTCTGAATTGGCTTCCGCAGTGTGTGTCCTATCCAGCACCATCGTCTTCGCTATATCTCTTTATCCACTAATACTTTACTGGTACATTTCCATAATTCTATGTTAGTGAATTTGTCCTGCCATTTCCTTTTATTCTATGTAAACATCCTTTATTGAAAATCTGTATCTTCATGATTGTCATTTTTGTTGTTCTCCATGTTTTACAGCCATATAATAATGATGTGTAGTTGTTGCATAGCAGGACGATTTGTTGATTAGTTTTGCTTGGAGTTCCGATTCATTGAGTAAACTCCTACATGAATTGATTTAGTAGTTACAAAGATTGGGGATTTCTAGAACAAAGATATTTGAGAGAGAGAGAGAGAGACTAGGTCATACATTTATATAGATAGATGCTGGCTCTCTCTTTTACACTCTCTCTCTCTCTCTCTCTCTCTCTCTCTCTCGTTTCTCTTAGGTACCTATTATCCTTCCCTGTGGTTTCCAAGAAAGGGTCTGTCGAATAATCGTCTACCTTTCAGCTCCCTGTGGAGCATAGGTCTTCATCAACATTTCCCAAGTATTTCTGTGTCTTGCCATTCTTTTAAGATAATTTTATGTCTTCCCCATCATTTCCATCTCTGCTTCCATCTGTCTTCTCCAAGAATATTTTGTTTTTCCTATTTGTCACTTCCCCTTGGGATTCCAAAGAAGAACCTGACGTGTAAGACTCTCAATTGCCTTCCGTAGTGTGTGCCCTATCCAGCACCATACTCTTCGCTCTATCTCTTTATCCACTTGACTGGTACTTTCCCGAAGTTCGAAATTAGTGATTTTGTCCTGCCACTTCCGCATTAATTCTGCGTAAACATCCATTCATAAAGGTTTGTATCTTTGTGGTTGTTATTGTTGTTGTTCTCCATGTTTCACAGCCATGTAGTAGGACTGATTTAACATTAGAGCTGACAATTTTTATTTTTGCATTTAACCTAATTTATTTGGTTTTCCTTGTATTTTCTGTCGAGTAATTATCTCATTTATTCCGTGTATGTCACACATGGCGCCATTTCTTGCATGTCACACATGGCGCCATTTCTTGCATGTCACATTTCCACAGGTGGTTACCTGGCCTTTTCCCATAATTCTATGCAGGGCATATTTTCAGCCGGAATAGGTCGGAACGCGTTCCAGTAAAATTCCATTACTTTAAAAGCTTGGACAGACAAATTACCAGTTTTTACAAATAATTGATTACAACTAATTGAAAAGGAGATATGCTGCGAGTTTACATTCTCCTGTTGTGGTTATTGGCAAGAGGCAGGGCGCCTGGAGGCAACGGAGCTTGAATCTATCAGCAATTAATAACTGATGACTTGCGGCAGTATCGGTGAACCAGAACCTTCCAGACTCTACACAGGCTCAAATGTTGGCTTGCCTGGGCAGCATTACGCTTATACGGTCTCTTCTTCATAAATGCGATACCAATTTGTGACTGGGTGTGCCCAGAAACCTCGTTGACCGGTATCGAGCTCGATCGATTGTTCTCAGAAGTTAAGCTCCGAAGCTTACTGTTCCGATACGATCGGCGTTAACAATCGTTAGTTTAAGCGCTGACTCAATCTGTATGACTAGAATCGATCATACAGTTATCGTATCAAAGTTATCATTCTGAGCTCAGCAATACGACTGAAATATGAATAATATAGAATTATCAGAGGCGTAGCTATGTGTATCTATTGGTGTTGCTGAATTAGTATTTTGTTTCTTTCTCTTTAATTTGATTTTCATTTTAATCATTACAGAATTGTGATCTGAATTAATATCTGCTCCTGGGTAGGTTTTGGCTTTCTTGACGCTGTTCCGGAATCTGTCTTTTATTATTATGTAATCTATTTGATTCATCATCTTATCTCCAGGGCTTTTCCATGTGTATAGTTTCCTTTTTCTTGCTCAAAGTAGGTGTTACATATTATCAGCCTGTTTTCTTCACAGAATTGTATTAATCTTTCTCCTCTGTTATTTCGTTTTCCTAAACCATGGTTTCCTATAATGGTCTTATATCTGCCTTTTCTTACTTTTGCGTTCATGTCACCCGTTACAATAAAAATGTCTGAAGATTTCACTTGCTTCATAACTGTATTTAGATTTTCATAGTATGCCTCTATTTGTTTGTCTGTAAAGTCTTGAGTAGGTGCCTATGTCTGTATTATTGCTATGTCAAATGGTTTTGCCTTCATTTTTAATAATATAATCCTATCATTGTATGTCCAGTGGGTAGTTATATATTTTTGTAGTTCTCGTTTTATTAGTATGCCTACCCCTCTTTGATGCTCTGTTGTGTTATCTGAATATATAAATGTATATTTATCGTCTTGTATGTATCCACTTTCCTTCCATCTTGTTTCTGATATGCCTAAAATATCTATGTTTAATCGCTCTGCTTCTACCATTAGATTTTCTAATTTACCATGTTGGTATAAGGTCCTAACATTCCATGTGACTATTTTTAATTCGTTCTTAAAACAATATTTGGAATTTCTCTCCATGGCTTTCTTTGGAATGTTACGTGATGAGGCTCCAATCTCTTTCACGGTGGTCTGCCATAGTCGTCTGTCGTGTTCTGAATATGCCTCATGTGTACCACACATTTGCTGTTTTCGCTTTATTGGCTGTTGATTATTTCTAATTCTTCCGCCCCATCCACCGTCACAGACTTATCACATACGGGTTGAACACACCCGACTACCGCCGCCGACATTGTTGCCGAACCATGTGCTTGCCTGTCGAACCGCGAACACACGACACAAAGGAAGAATAAATCATATTCCACTTAAATATCGGTAAGTTCACAGTCCATCCTTCAGTCAGAAGTAAAACATACACCAAACGGGAATAGCAACACATAATTTCACAACTAGACTGTCGCGTAAATCATATCCTATGTTGTTGTTGATCCCAGATATTTGAATCTACCCACTAGTTTCAGAATTGTTCCATTCAGTTTAACTCTACATTCATGTGTGTTTGTTTTCTTCAATATTGATATGTGGGTAACGCTGCTTGTTATTACAACATTTGATAATTTAATAATCTCTGCTAGTCACTCTCCGTTTTGATCCTTACACATTTATAAATGTACTGTATATTAGTTGTGGAACCAGGAATACTAATGATAGTCTTAAGTCATCGTCATCATGTGCCATACCAGTTGGTGTAGGGGATCATGTCCCTCCACAATCTTCTATCTATAGTGCATCGTATAAGTTCTGTTGTTGACTGTTTACCATGCCATGAAACCCAGCTATTTAGTATTTTCTCTCTTTGTCGACCGCAATATATCTCTCCTTGTATTTTGCCAGTTGTAACCAAGTATTCCAGCTTTCCTCTTCTCATTATGAGCCCGAAAAATGTTGATTGTTTCTTTCTGATGTGTTTTAGGAGCTCTCTTTTTGTGTTGGCCTCTTTGAGAATTGATGGTGTAAGAACATACCCTTTAATAGACACAAGTACATACAATTAAAATGCTACCTGTGACGTGCCTGTTCTACAACTACAAATGTTTACTTAATGAGAGTTACACAAACTTAATGATGTATCTGCTATTTGTCATTGTTCATTCATGTATTGTATATCAGAATGTGCATTCATGTATTGTATATCAGAATGTTCATTCATGTATTGTATATCAGAATGTTCATTCATGTATTGTATATCAGAATGTTCATTCATGTATTGTATATCAGAATGTTCATTCATGTATTGTATATCAGAATGTTCATTCATGTATTGTATA
The DNA here is from genome assembly GCA_032433765.1 of Megaustenia siamemsis. Classification (NCBI taxonomy): domain Eukaryota; kingdom Metazoa; phylum Mollusca; class Gastropoda; order Stylommatophora; family Ariophantidae; genus Megaustenia; species Megaustenia siamemsis. The sequence continues at coordinate 74,293,854 of JAVIAB010000160.1, read as the reverse complement.
TCAGAATGTTCATTCATGTATTGCTATCAAAATGTTCAGGAATGACATTTTAAATGTTCCCAGTGTTGTAGTATAGTAGCCTACGTCATTCATAGTTGACTATGGATTTTTCAGAGCACCTTGAAATGTTATTTTTAGCAATGGTATATGCATTTTTAAAACAACTAAAATGGAAAAGAAAACTACTGACACAATTCAAACAAGACAAATTATATTTTGGGCCATGTTACAAGACACATTAGCGTACTAAATGTAATCTTGGAAGGGAAGATAGAAGGTAAAAGAAGCAGAAGCAGACCAAGACTAACGTGGACGAGTAACATCAAAAGATGGACAAGTCAGCCTATAACAATCTGCACCATCAAAGCAAGAGACAGAGCGGAATGGCGCTCCATGGTAGCCAACCTTCGAAGCGGAGCCTGCACTCAATGATGACTTTTTAATGTTTGCAATCATCATCATCAAGTACCGAGCCTGCTGAAGTAGGTGATCATGTCTCTCCACAACTTTTGATCTTGAGTCATTTATCATTTCTGTTGTTGACCTTCTGTCAAGCCATTCTCTTAGGCTGTCTGGTATTTTTTCTCTTTGCTTCCCTCTATTTCTTCGTCCCTCTATTTTTCCAGTTGTTACAATATATAATATAATGTAAACTATTTCAAAGATGGTGTCATTTCATTTCATGTCATGTTTTTTTCTCTTTATTTTCTCTTTTCTCTTTACATAAAAAAGACATAAAATGGTATTCAGCAGCTAAACTAACAAAGACAAGACAAACAACAACGTTTCCGCAAGAGACTTCATCAGGTATACGAAGAATACACATTATACAGAAAAATGCAAGCTAGTTTTATGTTTTCCGCAGCCATCCTCGCGACCCAGCTTAATATTTATTATTTGTATATCTGATATCATTGCTTATCTCTTGACTGGCTTTACATAATGAGGAAATTGCTATCATGTAGTGTTGTTTGCGTGACAAACATGACCTTTTTCTAACACTTTGATGTAATGTGACGATGACAAGAATGACCTTTTTCTAACACTTTGATGTAATGTGACGATGACAAGAATGACCTTTTTCTAACACTTTGATGTAATGTGACGATGACAAGAATGACCTTTTTCTAACACTTTGATGTAATGTGACGATGACAAGAATGACCTTTTTCTAACACTTTGATGTAATGTGACGATGACAAGAATGACCTTTTTCTAACACTTTGATGTAATGTGACGATGACAAGAATTACCTTTTCTAACACTTTGATGTAATGTGACGATGACAAGAATTACCTTTTTCTAACACTTTGATGTGACAATCACAGGTATTACCTTTCCCTAACACTTTGATGTGACAATCACAGGTATTACCTTTTTCTAACACTTTGATGTGACAATCACAAGTACAGTAAAGTCTCGATTATCCGGAATGCTCGGGGAAGAACCCATTCTGGATAATTGAATTTTTCTGGATAATCGAGAGTAAGAAAACCAAACTCAAAATTTATGAAAAAACAACTTATTGAAAAATTGCAATGCTCAGAAATATTTAAATTCGTGTGAAATTCGCGAGCTTTCTCTATCAACATGGGTCCTGATATTGGCATTCCTTTTCTTCTTCTTTCTAAAAACCACACATAAAGGACGTCGTCGAGTTTTTCAAATTTTGGCCGTTTCATACTTCGTCTCTGGTGTATATTGTTGCTGCTTTCAGACTCCGACGCAAACTTAAACAACTCATCTTTTTGATTTCGTATGTCATATAATGTTGAAGAGGCTATGCCAAATTCAGTCATCAAAACGTTGCGATTAACGCCTTTTTCAAGTCTACTAGCGATTTCAATCTTCTGGTTCAGTGTCAATACAGTTCGCTTGCGTTTACCTTTGCGGGAAATTGAGGTGTGGTTTGCACTCGCAGAGGCCATTATTTAACACAAAAATGTATTCCGTTAAAAAGTATGCACACATGCGTTTATAGCATATCATGTATAATTTATACTGATGGAACGAATTTCAGCTTGCACAATGTCTGAGACAAACTAACGTCAAACTCTGTATCTACTCTTTTTGAATTTCCAGTCGGTAATTTTTGAACCCCTCCCCCTTTCTTCTCACCATCTCTATGTCACTGCACGCCGGCTGCTCAACCTTTGATTTATAATCATCAAAGTTATGGGCTCTTCAATTTTCACAAACAATACGTCTGCTTCTAATGTTCGGTCAGACTGTCAAACGCCATATTTTTGACAAATTCATGACCAACTTTAGATCTAAAGCAGGCTATGAGAAAATTAAGCAAATTTGTAAAATCATGTAGATAAGTGTTTTTGGCACGACTAAGATTTCCCGACAAAAACATTTAGTCGGGGGAAAAAGTGAAGATATAGACTGTCTGTCGCTTTTACTTGGAATATTTGGAGACACAATGTCTGGATTGAATAAAATATGTTCGCTCCTATTTGAAGTATATTACTGTAAATACACTATTGTAAACGCAATATTGTGTAATGATAGAGCCTGTAGAAGTAAGCGCAGCGCACAAACCGTGTTGTAGCGTTTTCGATTTCCGGATAAAGGCATTTAATTTAACTGAACAAAACATGATTCAAGCTTTCTCCCTATAATAATTAAAAAAAAAAAAAGTCCGTTAAATTGAGAATTCCGGATTATTGAGTACCGCATAATCGAGACTTTACTGTATTACCTTTCTCTAACACTTTAATGTAATGTGACAATTACAACGGACATAAAAATGTTTACAAAACAACCTCCATCCAAACGTTATTCTGTCAAAGCTCGACTCCCGACACTAGATTCTAACATAGCAAATAGGAACCATCAAATGTTAATGAAATATGTAAGAAGCATGATGAGAGCTAGCTTAAGGGGAGGGAAACAACTATGAAGAAAGTTAGGGATCATTTCCGCAGTAGAATTTAACGGAAAACAAATGAAATAAACATTTCCCCTAACGAGATAGAAATACGTGAATCTTTTCATATGCGCATCGGCATCAACAGACTGGAAGAGCTGCCGGTAAAATTATGGGAAAACAGAAACGTCTAAAGAGGAAAAAGCTGATGAGGAAAATCTAAGAAAAATAGCAGTAACATGAACTCCCTTCTCGACGCTGGAATGCGAAGAGGGAAGGAAAAGAAAACAAATACACATATACACATATACACAAACGCACACATTTATATATATATAGTTAAGTTATGTACCCCCCGTCACGCCAAGTGGCGTATAGGGAATATGGTGTCAGTGACCATACATTTTACAGACCTTCAGCACATGATTTTTGGGTAATGTGGTCGTTATTACGCCCGCGCCGCTTTACTTTCCCAGAAAAAAATCCGGTACCCATTAAAGGCTGGGTGAACCTGAAAGCCGTCGGTTGGGATCGAACCCTACCTCTTGTCCTTTATAGTCCATTTCTATAACCACTGAGCTACCGCGGCTCCCATATATGTATATATATATATATATATATATATATATATATATATATATATATATATATATATATGCAGGAGTATGAACCTATATATAAATATAGACATGTATTATTGACAACAAACATTCCCCTTGGTAGATCTAAAGGAAAAATAGCACAATTTCTTTCCGTGGCTTCAATGTGACAAGAACAATTCCTTCGCATAATCTATTGTGACAATATCCGAGTTCATTATTTCAAGTAATGTGACAAAAACAATTTTAAATTCTTCAAATAATATATAATTTCGAAAACATGATTCCATAAATTAAGAATTATTTAAAAACATGACGTAACACAAGAGGAACTATTTGTTACAAAGAAATACGAAGTAATATGAACAATGACCCTTACACAATCTGATGCAATGAAAACTATTCCATGAGCTACATTTATGTCTTTATTTTTTTCGGGCAACTCGTATTTAAAAAGAGCTAATTTAATAAAATGAGCTAAAAATGGCAAAATATATTGCCATGAGTAGAAGACTTAAATTAATTTCATTCCACAAATCATACGAACTATTTTCATTAATTGAGCTAAATATTACCAGAACTACTGAAATTAATTAATTGACGACAAGAACTGTCTGAATGATGAAAGTACAACGGTCGGAACTATTTTCAGCATTTACACTCAATATAACAAAGTATGTTTTAATTAATTGAGTTATTGAGTTATTTGCGGGCCATCATCACTGTACTCCGAACATGTCCATAGGTGCTCAGATCCCCTCCTCAGCAAGTCCCGCAGTGTCCAGCAACTTACGCCTCCAGTTCTGTGTTCGTTGATAAGTCTTCTTACACGGCCACTAAGTTTCTCATTTCTGGCTGTGCCCATCTTAACTCCCATTTCCATCATCTGAAGAAGTGACGTGGATCTGTGTTTGCCAAAGTCCTGTGCTCTTGTTCAATTAATTGAGCTAAATATAACAAGGTATACTTTAATTAATTGAGCTAAAAGGTATGCTGAATTAGTTAAGCTAATATGACAAGGTATGCTGAATTAGTTAAGCTAATATGACAAGGTATGCTGAATATGTTAAGCTAAATATGACAAGGTATGCTTCAATTACTCGTGGTAGTTGAGCTAAATATGACAATGTATACTTCATTTAGTTGAGCTAAAATGGCAAGAATTACACAGATTAACTAAGCTAAAATGACAAGAACTTAAGTCATTACTTAAGTTAAGTGACAAGAAATTCAGTCACTATTTAAGCTAAAACCACAAGAACTATAGTCATTACTTAAGTTGAAATGGCAAGAACTATAGTCATTGCATAAGCTAAAATCACAAGAATTACAGTCATTACTTAAACACTATGAGAACACCAAACGATATGAGAACACAAAATACCATGAGAACACCAAGCACTAAGAGAATGCCAAGCACTATAAGAACACAAAGCACTATGAGACCACCAAACACTATTAGAACACCAAGCACTGTGAAAACACCAAACGATGTAAGAATACCAAACGTTATAAGAACACCAAGTACTATGAGAACACCAAACATTATGAGAACACCAAACGTTATAAGAACACCAAACACCATGAGAACACCAAACGCTATGAGAACACCAAGCACTATGGGAACACCAAAAAATATGAGAACACCAAAAATATGAGAACACCAAACACTATGAGAAAACCAAGCACCATGAGTACACAAAACACTATGAGAACACCAAACGTCATAAGAACACAAACACCATGAGAACACCAAACGCTATGAGAACAACAAACACTATGACAACATTAAACGCTATGAAAACACCAAACGCTATGAGAACACCAAACGCAATGAGAACACCAAACACTATGAGAACACCAAGCACTATAAGAACACCAAGCACTATGAGAACACCAAGTACTATGAGAACACCAAACGTTATAATAACACCACACACCATGATAACATCAAACACTATGAGAACACAAAGCACTATGAGAACACCAAATAATGAGAACACCAAGCACTTTGAGAACACCAAACGCTATGAGAACACCAAACATTATGAGGACACCATACGCTATGAGAATACCAAACACTATGAGAACACCAACGCTATGAGAATACCAAACACTATGAGAACACCAAACATTATGAGAACATCAAACACTATGAGAACATCAAACACTATGATAACACCAAACATTATAAGAACACCAAACGTTATGAGAACACAAAACGCTATGAGAACACAAAACCATATGTGAACACCAAGAAACACCATGAGAACACCAAACACCATGAGAACACCAAACACCATGAGAATACCAAACACCATGAGAACATCAAGCACCATGTGAACGCCAAATACAATGAGAACGCCAAACACTATGAGAACATCAAACACCATGAGAATACCAAAACCCATGTGAACACCAAGCGCTATGAGAACACCAACGCTATGAGAACACCAAACACTAGAGAACACCAAATGATATGAGAACACCAAACACTATAAGAACACCAAATGCTATGAGAACACCAAACGCTATGAGAACACCAAACGCTATGAGAACACCAAATGCTATGAGAACACCAAACACTATGAGAACACCAAATGCTATGAGAACACCAAATGCTATGAGAACACCAAATGCTATGAGAACACCAATGCTATGAAAACACCCAACACTATGAGAACACCCAACACTATGAGAACACAAAATGCTATGAGAATACAAATGCTATGAGAACACCAAACGCTATGAGAACACCAAACGCTATGAGAACACCAAATGCTATGAGAACACCAAACGCTATGAGAACACCAAATGCTATGAGAACCCCAAATGCTATGAGAACACCAAACGCTATGAGAACACCAAACGCTATGAGAACACCAAACGCTATGAGAACACCAAATGCTATGAGAACACCAAATGCTATGAGAACACCAAATGCTATGAGAACACCAAACGCTATGAGAACACCAAACGCTATGAGAACACCAAACGCTATGAGAACACCAAACGCTATGAGAACACCAAACGCTATGAGAACACCAAATGCTATGAGAACACCAAACGCTATGAGAACACCAATGCTATGAGAACACCAAACACTATGAGAACACCAAACACCACGATCGATGAATATTACAAAAAATCCAGCAACAACAACAGCGGCCATTAGAATAGAAAAGAACCAGGAACTACATCTCCCCTCGACGCTGAAAGACAAGCGATGAAAAAAGAAAAAGGAGAATACGTCTTTTTCTAAAGAGAAGGAAATAGAATAATATTAAAGAGAAAAAATAAGAAGAAAAAAATGAGTCAGAGACTGCTCTTCACAGTGCGAAAATAAAGATTTCCCATTGTGCTTGGAGTGGACGGCCGTTGCTATTGACAACAGGAATGGAACTGAGAAGAACCGGAAGACGACGTCAAGAAATAGCCCGCGCAAATGTTTGTTTCAAGCAATAAAAAACGAAGTTGAAAGAATCGAACCAAATGATTTTTCGTGCCTGCCGTCAACAGAGGAAACAAAAGAACAAAAACAGCTAGTTTGAATACAACTACCAATGCATGTGTTTTTACTTGTGACACGGGGGTTCTTACCTTATGTGAACCTTGGTGGGTGTAACAGACTCCAGCATTGTGGTGATGGTGCTTAACTTTTTTTTATAGAAAACTAAAAAAAATTTATTGTGTGTGGATTTATAGAAGAATAGGTAGAATTGGATGGAAACAAAAGATAACAAACGATAAAGTTTTAAAACAACTGAAAATAAAAAGAGAACTACTAAATACAATTAAGACAAGACAAATGAAATTTTTGGGGCATGTTAAAAGACACAACAGCCTACTAAAAGTAATATTAGAAGGAAAAATACAAGGTAAAATAGGCAAAGGCAGACCAAGACTAACATGGACGAGTAACATCAAAAGATGGTCAAGTCAATCTATGACAGCTTGCACCATCAAAGCATGAAACAGAGTAGAATGGCGATCCATGGTAGCCAACCTTCGTTGCGGAGAAGGCACACGATGATGATGAAAAAAAATTTAATCAAGAAGAGAAGGTGGTCATATGTTGGTCATGTGATGAGAAGAGACAACAAGAGAAAGTGGTCATATGTTGGTCATGTGATGAGAAGAGACAACAAGAGAATATTCAAGCAGATCCTCAAATGGGAATGAGAGGATTAAAGGAAAAAGAGGCTGATCTAGAGAAACACTAAACCAAATAGTGAGGCAAGAAAGGCAGGCTTCAGCTACCTTGCCGAGATAGAGTGACTCATGCAGAACAGGGAGGTGTGTCGAGATTAAATGCGGATTGTGTGCAAAGTCTGACATTTGATATGAAAGATCATCGAACATGGTAAGATTAGAATGTCTCTCCATTGTATCGTCTTTAGTTCGTAACGACATCAGCTAGAGAGAAGACAGATATACCGAGGATATCACATACAGCTCATTGTATCGTCTTTAGTTCGTAACGACATCAGCTAGAGAGAAGACAGATATACCGAGGATATCACTTATAGTTCATTGTATCGTCTTTAGTTCGTAACGACATCAGCTAGAGAGAAGACAGATATACCGAGGATATCACATACAGCTCATTGTATCGTCTTTAGTTCGTAACGACATCAGCTAGTCGTTTGATTTCGATGTATTTTGTTGATGTGGTTGTTTATGGCTGATTCTCAGTGAATCATCTGAATATGGTGTTTTGGTCTCTTCTATTTTAGGTTGTTAATGTTGACATGGGTGTTTAGCCTAGTCTTGTAATTAAAAAGTGTTTTCCCTGTCTTCCCATCACTCACGCATTCAACCAATCTTCTCTCCTGTCTTGCCATCACTCACACATTCAACCAATCTTCTCCCCCTGTCTTGCCATCACTCACACATTCAACCAATCTTCTCTCCTGTCTTGCCATCAATCACACATTCAACCAATCTTCTCTCATGTCTTCCCATCACTCACACATTCAATCAATCTTCTCTCAGTATCTTCACATCACTCACACATTCAATCAACCTTCTCTCTCTATCTTCCCATCACTTACACATTCAATCAATCTTTTCTCATGTCTTCCCATCACTCACACATTCAACCATCTTCCCATCACTCACACATTCAACCAATCTTCTTTCCCTATCTTCCCATTACTCACTCATTCAATCAATCTTCTCTCATGTCTTCCCATCACTCACACATTCAACCATCTTCCCATCACTCACACATTCAACCAATCTTCTCTCCCTATCTTCCCATTACTCACTCATTCAATCAATCTTCTCTCATGTCTTCCCATCACTGACACATTCAACCATCTTCCCATCACTCACACATTCAACCAATCTTCTCTCCCTATCTTCCCATCACTCACACATTCAACCAATCTTCTCTCATGTCTTCCCATCAATCACACATTCAACCATCTTCCCATCACTCACACATTCAACCAATCTTCTCTCATGTCTTCCCATCACTCACACATTCAACCATCTCCCCATCACTCACACATTTAACCAATCTTCTCTCCCTATCTTCCCATCACTCACACATTCAACCAATCTTCTCTCATGTCTTCCCATCACTCACGCATTCAACCAATCTTCTCTCATGTCTTCCCATCACTCACGCATTCAACCAATCTTCTCTCATGTCTTCCCATCACTCACACATTCAACCAATCTTCTCTCATGTCTTCCCATCACTCACGCATTCAACCAATCTTCTCTCATGTCTTCCCATCACTCACGCATTCAACCAATCTTCTCTCATGTCTTCCCATCACTCACACATTCAACCAATCTTCTCTCATGTCTTCCCATCACTCACACATTCAACCAATCTTCTCTCATGTCTTCCCATCACTCACACATTCAACCAATCTTCTCTCATGTCTTCCCATCACTCACGCACTCAACCAATCTTCTCTCATGTCTTCCCATCACTCACACATTCAACCAATCTTCTCTCATGTCTTCCCATCACTCACACATTCAACCATCTCCCCATCACTCACACATTCAACCAATCTTCTCTCCCTATCTTCCCATCACTCACACATTCAACCAATCTTCTCTCATGTCTTCCCATCACTCACACATTCAACCAATCTTCTCTCATGTCTTCCCATCACTCACGCACTCAACCAATCTTCTCTCATGTCTTCCCATCACTCACACATTCAACCAATCTTCTCTCATGTCTTCCCATCACTCACACATTCAACCAATCTTCTCTCATGTCTTCCCATCACTCACACATTCAACCAATCTTCTCTCATGTCTTCCCATCACTCACGCACTCAACCAATCTTCTCTCATGTCTTCCCATCACTCACACATTCAACCAATCTTCTCTCATGTCTTCCCATCACTCACACATTCAACCATCTCCCCATCACTCACACATTCAACCAATCTTCTCTCCCTATCTTCCCATCACTCACACATTCAACCAATCTTCTCTCATGTCTTCCCATCACTCACGCATTCAACCAATCTTCTCTCATGTCTTCCCATCACTCACGCACTCAACCAATCTTCTCTACTGTTAGAGTCTATGATTTGTCTGTCTGTATTTAATAAGATGTCTCTGTAAAACTGTCTGTGTGCATCTTCTCTGACCTAATGTATCTGCCTTAACCCTTTAACTCATGAGTTAATTTGTTAGTTCGAGGAGAGTTATCTGCCCTGGAGTTGTCAACTACATAATTACATCAATTTCGAGCCAAATCCCAATGCTTTCAAAATTAGTTTTTGCTGCAATTTCAATTCAGTTTAAGTGAGAATGGTGTCGAATGCGAAACTACATTTAATGGAGCAAGCAGTTATTTGCGGGTAAAGTTTATAAATTGTCTGGACCATAAATTTGGATTGAAAAAAATTACGTAAAATGTTTTTTTTTCTTATTTACCTACCATTACTGTTTATTCCGGGAGCCGCGATAACTCAGTGGTTAGTGAACTGGACTACAAAGGACAAGAATTCGATCCTGATCGACGGCTTCCCGGTTCACCCAGCCTTTAATTGGCACCGGATTTTTTTTCTACGAAAGTAAGCGGCACGGGCGTAATACCAACCACATTAAAAAAAAAAAGTTAAGTACCCCCGTCACGCCAAGTGGCGTATAGGGAATATGGTGTCAGTGACCCTATATTTTACAGACCTTCAGCACATAATTTTTGGGTAATGTGGTCGGTATTACGCCCGTACTGCTTTACTTTCCCATAAAAAAATCCGGTACCCATTTAAGGCTGGGTGAACCCGGAAGCCGTCGTTTGGATCCAACCCTATCCCTTGTCCTTTGTAGTCTAGTTCACTTTTAAAAAATCATGTGCCGTAGTTGTACAAAAATTATGGTCACTAACACCATATTCGCTATAAGCCACTTGGCGTGGCAGGGCTCGTTACAGTTTTGTTTTCTTTTACTGTCAATTCTGTCGATAGTTCCCGGATATAACCATCATGTGAATCGCCATCATTGAGAAGCAGGAAGTAATTGCTTGCAGCACGGATGTGGCGTGCACGAAATGTGATGTTTACGCCCATTTGTGAAATACAATAGGCACATTCTGGGTACCATGGTCAGAACTAAGCCAGGTCGCATTACTTTTATATTTAAAAATCGTCCCCATTTACAGCTGGAAATACATCGGTGATGTGCTGAGATGGATGAAGAAAGACTTCCCCGTCAGGCATTCATGTGGAAACACATGGTAAAAGAAAACAAGGCAGAGCAAGAGAATCGCAATGCAGAACAATTACTAGGGAAGAATCAACCATGGGACTAAGAAACAACGAAGAACTAGCAGCGAATCATCAATTGTGGAGAACTACCAGAACGATCTGCTGTCTTCGGCCCGAGAAGAAAATGAAAGAATTTACGGCGGTGTGAAACTAAAAACATTTCCTTAGAGATCGCGCACAACCTCTTGTACGCAACAGTCCAGTAGACTTAATGTTTGTACTATAGGGTCACGTTCTACTTATCGACAGCCCTAATACATTCAGACCCAAAAAATATACAATTAAATTTTTTATATTTGTTAGTCATAGTTGATCATTATAGTTGTTGGGTCCCAGCTTTTAGGTACAATGACATTTCTGGAAGAAAAGCAAATCATGTAGGAGCAGTACAACCTCAAAAGCTTGTTGCAGAATTTAAAGAAATAACTTAAAATATAATAAGAATAAAGGAAATAAGAACATTTCAATTAAGAAAGAATAAAGGAAATAAGAACATTTCAATCAAGAAAATAAAGGAAATAAGAACATTTCAATTAAGAAAGAATAAAGGAAATAAGAACATTTCAATTAAGAAAGAATAAAGGAAATAAGAACATTTCAATCAAGAAAGAATAAAGGAAATAAGAACATTTCAATCAAGAAAGAATAAAGGAAATAAGAACATTTCAATAAAGCAAGAATAAAGGAAATAAGAACATTTCAATAAAGCAAGAATGAAGGAAATAAGACCATCTCAATGAGACCAGAAATATGTTACCACTCCATTAGTTGCGACAAGTAAGATTGAACAATAATCCTCTTTGGCCGGGGTTTAAAGCTCGCTGACAATCGATCTGCTACTTAATAATGCATACACCACACAGTAGCAGGTATTTAACTGTTGAAATATGTATGTTCTACTTGAAATAGTACTTATTTACTGCGTGAAATGGAACATAGGTAAAGTGTGTCTATGTCATTCGACTGAACTGTGCAGAAGGACTTAGTATGGTGTGATTATTCACGATTTTGCTGGCAGATACGAACGATTTATAATTTGAGCTGTGGCTTTGTTTTGTTTGTTACAGATTCTGCATTTATTGTTACTAATCTGTTGCTACTTCCTGCGTTCTTATCTGTTACGAATAATTTCAGACATCGATGTTGAATTCATCAAAATCCACCCCTGTGATCTGTAGCACTTGTTTTGAATATTCCCATTGTTTACGATGAGTGATGATATCGTATGATGGAGAACAGATGACTGTGTCCACTTTCTGTGCGGTTTTGCCTTATGTCTTTTGGCGTGTGCTGAGACTGCTATGATGGGGACTATATTTACCTTTCTTTGTTTGGAAGATGAGATAGTAATTTGGATGATTACACTGGCACGGGCGGTTAAGCAATTATGGATTTTAATTCGTTTGCAGTCATACTGGGACCTTTCATAACCATAACCTATTAGGAGCTAAGCATCTTCTTATTTAGACTAGGATTCCGGGCTCTCTTATGAAGGCAGCTGCCTGTTTCAGTGATCCGGGTGCCCTATAAAAATTTCTCTTCTAGGGAGGTGGGCGTGGGCCACTTTAACCTCCTCAGGTCTGTGTATTAGGGGCAATCCTGTCAGATTCTCAATATAACCAACAAATTATGATTCTTCCCTTATCATTACAACCAACAAACGATGAGTCTTCCCTTCTCATTACCACCAACAAATGATGATTCTTCCCTTCTCATTACCACCAACAAATGATAATTCTTTCCTTCACTTTACAACCAACAAATGATGATTATTCCTCTCTCACTACAACCAAAAATGATGATTCTTCCCTTCTCATTACAACCAAATAATTGATGATTCTTCTTTCTCATTATGATGGAAGTAATCTTTCTTTCTGTCGCGCCTCTTTAATAACATTGTCGTTACTCTTATTCTAGCTGTCTATGGTATTCTCACCATTCTTCTTTGCAACCATATCTCTGTAGCCTCCAACGATTTTCTAGTATACTGCCCCACTGTCCATGATACAGTTTAATGTGTCAAGAGATTATCTACATAACCTTGAAGAACGCATTGACACTATAGGAAGCTGAATATCTTTTCCGTTCCACTTCTTCTCATTATAGCTGTTATTATTATAATCATCATCATCGAGTGCCGTCTCTGCAACGAAGGTTGGCTAACATGGAGCGCAATTCTGCTCTGTCTCTTGCTTTGATGGTGCAGGTTGTCATAGGCTGATTTATCCATCTTTTGATGTTACTCGTCAATGTTAGTCTTGGTCTGCCTCTGCCTCTTTTACCGTGTATTCCCCCCCCCCCCCCCCCAGGATTATTTTTAGTAGGCTGTTGTGTCTTTTAACATGGCCCAAGAATCGCATTTGTCTTGTTTGAATTGTGTTTAGTAGTTCTCTTTTCATTTTTAGTTGTTTTAAGACTTCATCGTTTGTTTTCTTTTCCTTCCATCCAATTCTACCTATTCTTCTATATATCCACATTTCAAAGGCTTCAATTCTCTGTTCTGTTTTATTATTATAATAATAATTATCATAACAATAATAATAATGATATTTAGTATTATTAGATGGTGTAGTGCCTATAGATAAGAAAAGCCCATTTTAAAATAAAGACTTATTATCTTTGTTAACAAGGCATCTTCTTCATTTCAGCTCCCTGCGGAGCTTAGGACTTCAAAAACTACTATCAAAGCCGCCTTATTCCTTGCTGTTCTCTTAAGATCGTTCTGTGTCGTCCCCATCCTCTTCATGTTTTTTTTTTTTCGTTCGCCAGATTTCACTTTTGACGAAGTCCCTGGAGAGTAAAAAGTCAAGTACCCCCGTCACGCCAAGTGGCGTATAGGGAAATATGGTGTTAGTGACCCTATATTTTACAGACCTTCAGCACAAAATGTTTTGGGGTAATGTGGTCGGTATTACGCCCGTGCTGCTTTACTTTCCCAGAAAAAAATCCGGTAGCCATTTAAGGCTGGATGAACCCGGAGCCGTCGGTTGGGATCGAACCCTACACCTTGTCCTTTGTAGTCCAGTTCACTAACCACTGAGCTATCGCGGCTCCCCCCTGGAAAGTAGTAACTTAATATTGTGTGTTAAAACGTTTTTTTTCTCTGGCAGCCGTGTGCAAAGAGGTTCCTCGCCGCACATGCAGATAACTCAGTCTTCAAATGTACTCAGATTTTTTTTTCCGTCGATGAGTAATTGACTTTTCAATCTGGGCCTTGCTGCTGAGACCAGGGGTGGTTGCCGTAGAGAGAAGAAATCACAAACAAAAAATCCCAACTAGTGCAGCCGGGAACTCACAACCTCTCTGTCTGGACACCAGCTCTTGCCTCGAGATCAACCAGCCCCCTGATATATATTTTGATTTTCCCCATTGTTTCCTTTCCTGACGACTCCCCCAAAAACGCTTGTCATGTAATATTCTCATTTGGTTTCCGCAGTGTTTATGTGTGTGTGTGTGCTGTCAAAAAGTAATTGACGTAAATTTGTCGATAAGTATCACAGTGCCATGGAGCACACGGTTTGAGAATCGGTTTACACAACGCGTTGTGTCGCGTTGGGGCTGAGTCGATATGGCAGAATTCATGCAGGCACTTATAGTACATGCTTCGCCTCGCTGCAACTTGATTGATTCTTGCCTTCTACCTGGGAAAGTCAATATCCCAACCGCCCCACCACTGCCAGAACCATTCCGTTGATAAACAGGACAGATTGACTACACGTACCCGCTCCGCTATTTTTAGCTTTTCTTTCTTTTATGTCAATCTATTTCGTCTATGACGTGTATTTTTATTTTACACTTTAATCCGCAGATATGAAAAAGAAAAAATAAACTTAGCCATGTTTTTGTGACATTTTGAAAAGAACTAAAAATGAAGATTAACAGATAATTTTAATTCCTTTACAAAGGAAGTTATTTATTTTTCATTAATTTGTTTTACAGGCTAAATTACTCCTATTTATTATTTAATGCTAGAATGCATTTGTGCTACTTAACTTATTTCAGTAACTGAGCAAATTACATTTTCCGTACTAATTTAATTTACTAAATAAATTACGCATCGTGTATGTTGTTACATACAGCGTAACATACTTCTGTTACTAAAAGTTACATAAACAACAATAAAGAACAAATATATTTTATGTAACAGATTAGTTAAAAGGAAGTCAGAACAAAAATAGAAACGTTTCGGTCACAGTACTTCGTCGGTGAAATAAAACAAAAAATAATTTAAAAAACGGTTCCATAGACCTCTACTCTACTTGAAAGCACTGGCCTCATGTTACTAACACTGACCACTGGTATACCAGTCTCTGTAGGAATCATAGAAAAGATGGAATTTTTTTTTTTTTTTTTGGGGGGGGGGGGATGATAGTTTCGGATAAAAAAAATATCTAACATCGTTTCAATGATAAGCTGCATCTTTTTTTTTTTTGTCATCAAAATGTTCACACTATGTATCTGTGTTCAACAAAATGTTCACACTATGTATCTGTGTTCAACAAAATGTTCACACTATGTATCTGTGTTCAACAAAATGTTCATACTATGTATCTGTGTTCAACAAATGTTCATACTATGTATCTGTGTTCAACAAAATGTTCACACTATGTATCTGTGTTCAACAAAATGTTCACACTATGTATCTGTGTTCAACAAAATGTTCACCTTGTGTATCTGTCTAGAAAAAAATGTTCACCTAGTGTATCTGTCTACAAAAAAATGTTCACCTTGTGTTCTGTGTTCAACAAGTGTTCACCTTATGTATATGTGTGCACACAAATGTTCATCTTATGTTTATGTGTAAACAAAAATGTTCACCTGGTGTATATGTCTACACAAAAAATGTTCACCTTGTCTATCTGCGTACATCAAAATATTCCCCTCGTGTATATGTGTACATCTTTATTTATATTGTTTCAAACAGCTAAATGTCTTTTCGTGGTATAATGTCGAAAACAAAACCTACATTAAATTGTCCGTCTCCGATAAGACTCATTCTCATTATCTCATTTAAATTCATATAATCGCTGACTAAAAACAAAACCCAATCATTCAACCTTGTCTCGTATTTTGAACACAAAACATCTTGTATAAGCTTATTTATTACGGTTACTAGACGCAGGGGAAGAAGAAGAAGAAGAGGAAGAAGAAAAGAAAGAAGAAGAAGAAGGAACAGAAGAATAATGTTTTTTTTTAAAAGAAAAGCGAGCTGGTTATTTAACGTGTGCGAAAGCACACGGGACGTCCTAATGTTTGCCGTTATCCTAATGTACGTACGTCCTAATGTTTACCGTTATCATAATGTACGTACGTCCTAATGTTTACCGTTATCATAATGTACGTACGTCCTAATGTTTACCGTTATCCTAATGTATGTACGTCCTAATGTTTACCGTTATCATAATGTATGTACGTCCTAATGTTTACCGTTATCATAATGTATGTACGTCCTAATATTTACCGTTATCCTAATGTATGTACGTCCTAATGTTTACCGTTATCATAATGTACGTACGTCCTAATGTTTACCGTTATCCTAATGTATGTACGTCCTAATGTTTACCGTTATCATAATGTACGTACGTCCTAATGTTTACCGTTATCCTAATGTATGTACGTCCTAATATTTACCGTTATCCTAATGTATGTACGTCCTAATGTTTACCGTTATCATAATGTACGTACGTCCTAATATTTACCGTTATCCTAATGTATGTACGTCCTAATGTTTACCGTTATCATAATGTACGTACGTCCTAATGTTTACCGTTATCATAATGTACGTACGTCCTAATGTTTACCGTTATCATAATGTACGTACGTCCTAATGTTTACCGTTATCATAATGTACGTACGTCCTAATGTTTGCCGTTATCCTAATGTATGTACGTCCTAATGTTTACCGTTATCATAATGTACGTACGTCCTAATATTTACCGTTATCCTAATGTATGTACGTCCTAATGTTTACCGTTATCCTAATGTACGTACGTCCTAATGTTTACCGTTATCCTAATGTACGTACGTCCTAATGTTTACCGTTATCCTAATGTACGTACGTCCTAATGTTTACCGTTATCCTAATGTACGTACGTCCTAATGTTTACCGTTATCCTAATGTACGTACGTCCTAATGTTTGCCAAAAGGGCTAGACATCGAGTCTATCCACGAAGAGACATCATCATTTTCATTGAGTGCCGTCTCCGCATCGAAGGTTGGCTACCATGGAACGCCATTCCGCTCTGTGTCTTGCTTTGATAGTGGAGGTTGTCATAGGCTGACTTTTCCAGTTTTTGTCGTCCATTTAGTCTTGGTCTGCCTTTTTTACCTTGTATTTTCCCACTCCAAGATTACTTTTAGCAGGCAACTGTGTCCTTTAACATGCCCAAAAATCTCATTTGTCTTGTTTGAATTGTGTTTAGTAGTTATCTTTTTAATTTACCTATTTTAAGTCTTCATAATTTGTTTTCATTTCTTTCCTTTCAATTCTTCATATTCTTCTATAAACCCACATTTCGTTGGCTTGAACTATGTTTTCTTCTCTACTGTCTATGTTTCTCCTCTATACAGGAAGAGACAACCAATTCCAAATTAAAAAAAAAAAAAAATAGAACAACTTGGAACGGACCGAAATATTGGTGTAAAGTTATAGACAGGAGTTACGGTTCGTGGTCATCATCTCCGCTGTGACGTCAACATTGACTTTTTGTTCACCCTCAAATATTATAAGAAAATATAATCAGATTTAAGTTTACTTTTAGTTGAAAACAAAAACATAAAAGAGAAGTTCCTGCAATGTCAATCAATGAGAACAATTTGATGTACAGAAAAGAGAAGTTCCTGCAATGTCAATCAATGAGAACAATTTGATGTACAGAAAAGAGAAGTTCCTGCAATGTCAATCAATGAGAACAATTTGATGTACAGAAAAGAGAAGTTCCTGCAATGTCGATCAATGAGAACAATTTGATGTACAGAAAAGAGAAGTTCCTGCAATGTCGATCAATGAGAACAATTTGATGTACAGAAAAGAGAAGTTCCTGCAATGTCGATCAATGAGAACAATTTGATGTACAGAAAAGAGAAGTTCCTGCAATGTCAATCAATGAGAACAATTTGATGTACAGAAAAGAGAAGTTCCTGCAATGTCGATCAATGAGAACAATTTGATGTACAGAAAAGAGAAGTTCCTGCAATGTCAATCAATGACAACAATTTGATGTACAGAAAAGAGAAGTTCCTGCAATGTCGATCAATGAGAACAATTTAATGTACAGAAAAGAGAAGTTCCTGCAATGTCAATCAATGACAACAATTTGATGTACAGAAAAGAGAAGTTCATGCAATGTCGATCAATGACAACAATTTGATGTACAGAAAAGAGAAGTTCCTGCAATGTCGATCCTGTGGAGCATAGGTCTTCAACAAACACTTTCCAAACCGTTGTTTTTTGCCATTCTTTTCAGATCATTCCATGTCTTTCCCCATCATCTTCATCTTTGCTTCCACCTGTCTTCTCCAAGAATATTTTGGTCTTCCACTTTGTTTTCTTCCCCTGGGGATTCCCAAAAAGGGTCTGTCGTTTAATACTCTCATTTGAAATCTGCATTGTGTGTCCTATCCAGCGTCATCGTCTCCGCTATATCTAAATATAACATTTACAAAATGCTAAATTGTATGCCGGGCCGCGAGTAGAGCTGCAGAGAACATGTAAAATAATCATAAAATGGTATCTAGCAGCTAAAGTTGTAGTGAGATGGGACAAACCACGACGTAGGCAAATGTGGCCGTGGCAGGCAAAGTCTAATGTGGGCCGAATTTTTTTTTTTTTTTTTTTCGTTCGCCAGGTAAACTCTGACGAAGTCCCTAGAGGCTAGGAATTGAATTTTGCGTGTTAATCGATTTTAATTTGGCAGCCGTGTACACAGGGGTCCCTCGCCGTATAGGCAGATAACTCCGTCTTCGGAGGAACTCATAATTTTTTTCCGTCGATGAGTAATTAACGTTTCTAGCCGGGCCTCGCTGATAAGACCAGGGGTGGTTGCCGCAGAGAGAAATCATAAATAAAAACCCCAACTGGTGCAGCCTGGATTTGAACCCACAACTTCTCTGTCTCGAGGCCGGCGTCTTGCCCCGAGACCAATCAGTCCTCCAAGTGGACCGGAAATATCAAGGAACAATAAAACTTATACTAGCGTGCATCATAAAAGCAGAATAAAGAGTGAAATGGTGCTTCAGAATGGGCAACCTTCGATGCGAGGACAGTAGAAGATGATTAAGTAGCTTTCACTAGATGCGGTTCCCTCTCTATTTGCTCATCAGTTAATAATATATTCTTTAGGTAATATTACTTCAATGAAAGCATCACACCATGGGATACACTACAGTAAAGGGAAAGGTGGGAAGTAGGCTAAGTACATAAATTCATGCAGTAGGAGCATATTAATTGTGACGGAAAACTAACAAAAGATAAGGAAAACTCCTTACAAACAAAAACATAAAAATAAAAAACGTCTGTTAATCTGGTACAATTGTTTTCCTATGAGAGACTACACTGAAAGCAGTCGACTGGTGACTTGCAGTAAGATCAGGGATAACTAAATGCTGAGGAGACAGTCCTAAATAAATTCAACCTGAAATCGTACGCACTGCATCGTGAGGTGCAAAATAAGGTGCAACAATTGCCCACGTAAAGGGAAAAAATAGTAACGTTTGCCTATTTCTGACACAGCCTGGCTTTCAAAAATAAACTACACAACGAACGAAATATCGATTCCTCTCTGTCTACATCTTGTTAGTCCAGGGATCTTCAAACTGTTTGAGCAGGTGACCCTTCTCCTACGCTGAATCAGAAGGATCACAAGCTACTTGTAAGGGTAGAAAATGATATTATGAGAAAGTGATGTGCATACATGAAGAAGATCAACGTAAAGCGATACCAAACAGGCGCTGATTTAGAACCCGAAGAGATACAGGAAGAAGAGGAAACGAGAGATACCAAAAGAAGAGAGTAAAAAAAAAATTAATGAAAGAAATAATGACAGGAGGCGTTGAAGTGGTGAGGGAGATATTGTTTTGTGAAGTGACGATCTTCACTTTGTGAAGTGAGAAACAATGTTTGAGGAAATTAAAATCCTAAATTGGTAAAGTGAAAAATACAATTCGTGAGAAGTGGTGATATCCTATTCGTGAAGTGAGAAAAATTCTTGAGAAGTGAAGATCTCCTATTTTGTGAAGTGAGAAACATTGTCTTGAGGGAGTGAAGTGCATCTCTTGTCACTCAGAAGTTGCGGATTTTGTTTGTTTTTGCAGAAGTGGAGGACTCTACTTTGGAGAGTGGAGTGAAGAGTCTTGGAGTGAGGAGTGGAGTTAGGAGTATTGGAGTGAGGAGTGGAGTTAGGAGTATTGGAGTGAGGAGAGGAGTTAGTAGTATTGGAGTGAGGAGTGGAGTTAGGAGTATTGGAGTGAGGAGTGGTTAGGAGTGGAGTTAGGAGTATTAGAGTGAGGAATGGAGTTAGGAGTGGAGTTAGGAGTATTGGAGTGAGGAGTGGAGTTAGGAGTATCACATGGGAAGTTTCCCTCATAATAATATTCATTTATTATTACTAAATGAATCTCGACTTTAAAGGTCCTGGATTGATTCAGTTGGAAACAAACTACAAACATTATCAATCACTATCATGTTGCCTGTCATTAACAATCACGCTGCTCCAAATCTCTAATTTCCTTTTGATCGCAGACCTGTATTTATACATTTCATATTCAAGAAATACCAGAAAAATATTTCTCGCTGATCTTTCTCTTCCTATTTCTCCTCTATTTCTGCTATAAAATTTAGTGTCCCGTGTTCTCCGGTTTCATTAAATCATTAAAGAACTATCGGGGTTGAAATAAAAATCCTGAGTCTCACACATCACGGCGACAGTTTTGACCAAGCGGCCTTTATCCCTCTGGTTCTATCGTGAGCCCCTCTATAAGCCAGCAATGGTACTAATTGTCGTAAAGATAGTTTTGTTGTTTTTTTAAACTAAAGAGCCAAGAAGATCTATCTACTCTGTGTATTTTTTATGCGACCGGCATAGTCTGATGTTTGTTTAGAGCTCCGTTTGTGCATGAAATTCGCAGCATTTGTTTTTTTTTCTCCTATAATTCAAGCCTTCTCTTCTTTATCTTATAAACTTGCTTTCTTTCCTTCCACATTTGCCGCTCAGCGTCGTGGGATGATACAGTTTCAGGGTTTTTGCTTTTCTGTTGGTCTTTACTGCTGTTATGTTTCTTTGTGTTTCTAATATTCGGTCGATCCATCGTTTGCTCTTCTGTTGGCCTTTACTGTTGCTATGTTTCTTTGTGTCTCTAATATTCCGTCAATCCATCGTTTGCTCTTCTGTTGATCTATACTGTTGTTATGTTTCTTTGTGTTTCTAATATTCCGTCAATCCATCGTTTGCTCTTCTGTTGATCTATACTGCTGTTATGTTTCCCAGTGTTTGTAATAAACAGTCAAAAATAAGGGAGCTAAATCAATTTCCTCCCAAGAACCGTCAAAATGTCAAAATTACCACCGATGATCAAGAATTAAATGTAAACAAAACACATGAGAATAACAGCCTTGCATTTGTTATGTGTGCCTGCAAAATCACACAACGTGCTATAATCAACGCTCAGGCCACCGTTTGCACACTACCAAGTCGCCCTCATCAAAAGATTACATAAAAACACATCAGAATTAGAAGTAATCATCTATAGATACGTATTTATTTCTGTTACATAATGGACACTGGACGTTGGACATGTGATGAGAAGAGATAATAACCGAATAGCAAAGCAAGCCCTCATATGGGAAACAACAGGTAAAAGAAAAAGAGGAAGACACAGGGAGACACTGAGAAGAACATTGATGAGAGAGGCAAGAGCAGCAGGAGTTGGCTCCCTCAAGGAGATAGAACTGCTTGCACAGAACAGAGACAGATGGCGAGATTTGATAAAATATCTTTAAAAGAAAACTGCTAGAACAAAAAATCCATATAGGAGAAGGTGTATCTTGGTCTACGCCCTATGGGCCGGTTACGGCTCGAAAGGTCAATAGATAGATAGAATGGACACTGGAAACAGCGTTGCTAAGGTAAACAAATGGTTACTAGAGTGCCCATTGAGCGTGTATTTAATAATTCGATACGGACTTATTTGTTGTCCCCTGATTACGCCTTGAACACTCGATCCGTCACAGTAGTCGCTGAATTTAAAAAAAAGAGTTGAAGATATCGATCTGGGGTATCGATATTCTTATAGCGCGGACCAGGGAGGGTTGGTGGTCTGTGACAACATAAACAACAATGGCGGAGTTTGCTTTGGGGGGAAGAGGATGGGGGTGTAACAATAGAGCTGCCTACTTAATTCTCCAGTTTGAATGTTGAAACATAATCTAGGAATCATCATCATCATCCTTCTCGGCAACGAAGGTTGGCTAACATGGAGCACCATTCCGCTGTCTCTTGCTTTGATAGTGCAGGTTGTCATAGGCTGACTTGTCCATCTTTTGATGTTACTCGTCCATGTTAGTCTTGGTCTGCCTCTGCCTCTTTTACCTTGTATTTTCCCTCCAGGATTACTTTTAGTAGGCTGTTGTGTCTTTTAACATGGCCCCATTCATAAAAAAACAACACAGATTTAAAACAATATGGCGGCAAAAGACGGTGGTCAGGATTTACGTTTTCAAAAGAATACTGAGACAGACATAATGAACAACAATAATGGAGGAGATTACTTTCTCTTCTTGGCGTAGACCTGTTAAGTAAGCGTGTGTGCATTGAGTCCTAAAACTACGGACAAGGCGCAATATTTGACTCTTTACGCTAGACTCATCTGACTTCCACATGTGTAAATTTGCTCAACAATTTTTGCAAGGGTCGCTGCAGTTTTTGGCCTACTCTTTGCTACTTGTAAATGTCGTTGCTTCTTTAACGTGCGCAAGTGCACACGGGACTCCTCTTTATTCCCGTTAACAGAAAAGTCCAGATATCGCATGTCACTGTTAAAGAGATCTGGGGCAGGTAACTCCACAAAGAATCTAGTGATAAATTTTGTCCTATTTTTTTAAAATCTAGTGATACATTTTATCCTACATTTTTATCTAGTGATAAATTTTATCCTATTTTTTAAATATAGTGATACATTTTATCCTATTTTTTTAAATCTAGTGATACATTTTATCGCATTTTTTGGTGAAGAATCATCAACGCCTGTAGTGAGCTTTGAACCCTTGTCCTTGCTCTCCCAAAGGCCAACGTTGTACCTCTACTACCCAGCCCTCTACGCGGTAATGACATTTACTGACGCTCCAATGAAACGCTGATATAAATTACACTATTTTACCTGGCTACAGCAAAGACTAACAAATCCTGGTCAGGTGTAAATCGAGAACATTCTTCCGGGACAGTAGAACTGATACCAGACATTTGTTGACCGACATTCTATTGTTATCGGTCAAGTTAAAGATAACATGGTCAAAAACATAACACGTGGACTTTGGTCTTATTCTAACAGATTCTAACTAAGCGATAACATATCCAGTCGAGGGTCTTTATAATCTGATTGCGAAATCGACACAGGATAGCCAGCCTGGGTATTTTTGTGAATAGTACTTCCGGTACATGATGCAGTTAGCATCATTTCCATATTTTGGAAACATTAGAGTTATGGTTATTGTTTAGTCGAAGGCCCCGGTGTCAGTGCAAACGAATTAATATCCACCATTGCTCAACCTCCCGTGCCAGTGGAATCATCCGAATTAACATCTCATCTCATTGAAGGAATCAAACAGGAAAAGGCAGTTGCAGTCCCTATCATAGCAGCAGCAGCGCACGCCAAAAGTGTAAAAATAAGGCCAAGCGGCACCGAAAGTGAATGCAGCTGAATTCTTCTTCTTCATACGATATCATCATTCATCGTAATTAATCGGAATATCGAAACACGATCCAGATGATACACAGCTCACGGTGTGCACAGAGCACTAAGCTCAGTAGCTCCGGCAACATGCCGGACTTGGAACATGAGGAAACTGCAACAAGGAACACTTTTCAGACTATGCCTCAATTGTTCTTGCCGCCTATCCGCCATATTGACCGGTATTCCAATCTGGAAACACAGTAACATCATTTATGGAGAAAAAAAATACTTCAAACAATTCGAAAGACACCTCAGATTTGTTGGACATGTGAAGAAACAAAATAACCTTTTAACAATTATCTTGGAAGGGAAGGTATAAGGTAGACGAGGCAGAGGCAGACCAAAACTAAGGTGAACTGATAACATCAAACGGTGGTCAGGTGAACCATGAACAAGATGCACCATCAAGAAAAGAGAGAGATTAAAAGGACGCTCCATGGTAGACAACCTTCGATATGGAGATGGCACCAATTACATGAATGGCGTTCCATGGCACCCAATGAATGAATGGCGCTTCACGGTAACCAACATTCGATATGGAAACGGCACCCAATGAATGAATGGTGCTCCACGGCACCCAATGAATGAATGGTGCTCCACGGCACCCAATGAATGAATGATGCTCCACGGCACCCAATGAATGAATGGTGCTCCACGGCACCCAATGAATGAATGGTGCTCCACGGCACCCAATGAATGAATGATGCTCCACGGCACCCAATGAATGAATGATGCTCCACGGCACCCAATGAATGAATGATGCTCCACGGCACCCAATGAATGAATGATGCTCCACGGCACCCAATGAATGAATGATGCTCCACGGCACCCAATGAATGAATGGTGCTCCACGGCACCCAATGAATGAATGGTGCTCCACGGCACCCAATGAATGAAATAACATCAGACTGGGGAAACAGCGAACATGTTAGTAAAAGGTAGACAAGATGGGAGCAGCTTCAGTCAGTCCAAACAATTGATCAACCAACATCATCATGTGCCATGTGAGTTGTGAACATGTTTTTCCATAATTCTCTATCCACAGTGCATCGTATCAGGCCGTGACATCTAGGTATCTATAATATAGATTCTTTATCTTTGTCATCAGCGATCTATCGCGACAGACAGACAGACATGCAGATAGATAGATAGATTAGATAGATAGATTAGATAGATAGATTAGATAGATAGATAGATAGATAGATAGATAGATAGATAGATAGATAGATAGATAGATAGATAGATAGATAGATAGATAGATAGATAGATAGATAGATAGATAGATAGATAGATAGATAGATAGATAGATAGATAGATAGTTAGATATATAGATAGATAGATAGATAGATAGATAGATAGATAGATAGATAGATAGATAGATAGATAGATAGATAGATAGATAGATAGATAGATAGATAGATAGATAGATAGATAGATAGATAGATAGATAGATAGATAGATAGATAGATAGATAGATAGATAGATAGATAGATAGATAGATAGATAGATAAGATAGACAGACAGACAGACAGACAGAGAGACAGACAGACAGACAGACAGACCGACAGACAGACAGACAGACAGACAGATAGATAGATAGATAGGTAGGATAGATAGATAGATAGATAGGTAGGGTAGATAGATAGATAGATAGATAGATAGATAGATAGATAGATAGATAGATAGATAGATAGATAGATAGATGGGAGGTAGGTAGGTGGGTAGGTAGGTAGAAGATAACGTGGGTGGGTGGACACAAGAGTGGATATATGGATGAGTGGGTGAGTCCGTGGGTAGATCCATGGACAGACATACAGATGGACACATGCTTGTATGGGTGGACATAAGGGTAAATGAATTTGAGAGAGTAAGGCATTGAATGAGTGAATGGACGGATCCATGACTGGGTGGAAACATAGATGGACAGAGTGATGGATAAATAATGAATGAGTGGAGTGAACGAATAATGAATGAATATACGACAAATCCCCCAATTAATTAACCACGTTCTGTGAGATTGCTCTCTCAACACAAAGTATCATAGACCAGCAATCAATCGACCACTCAAGGCATTAACAATCGGGACACACATCGCTGGCAAAAGATCGTTATTTCACTAGTGCTCTATGACGCCATGTTCTCCCACATAACAGATGTATCCGTTGATTTTAGCGTGACAAGCTCATTACATCAAGTTCTCATTTTGATGTCACGAGACCGTCTTTAATGCATACCTGCTTTTTAACCGTAAATTGATCAGTAGAAATAACAGCACTAGCTTCTTTTACTTCAAAATAACAAATAATATACCAAAAACATAATAATTCGTTGCTATATAATAAATATGTCCTTTACAATTTGCATTTGTAAGAAAAGTTCCATTATCCAGTCTTGGCAATAGTCGGACATTTATCAAAATCACGCTGTGGACAGTCACGCCAAATAAGGCAGTTCCCGCGCATGTCAATCGTCACTAACGGAAGTTGAAGGTCTCGTAAATCACTCTCCATGGCTTTCTAGGCACGCGAGACCCTTTGTTCTCTGTCAGAGCCTTGCGCTGCACGTGCGTGCTGGCAACCATTTCCCAGATGGCGTTTCCATTCTTTCTTCACCATATTCATCTATTTCTTCTCCATATGCATAGGCGGATCTAGCATTAAAATTTTTTTTTTTGGGGGTGGGGGGGGGGCACTGCTATAGGCCTACTGTTTTGTTTCAGGTTTGCATAGACATCTTCGCGCTATCAGCAATAAGGGTGTGAGTCACTTGTGTATAATCGTCATTAGAACTTTGACGCAATTTGACTTTTCTAATAATAACGGAATAAGTATACAGCATAAAATATGCATTTTATAAAAATTAAAACGGCACAAAAAAAAAAGAAAATCTGTACTCACCAATTACATCAGTTTAATTCGTCTAGGCTTTTCTGCAAATTTCTGCATAACTTCTTCACTCGTGATGGTGTTTTTAAGCAATGTTTTTTCTATGTGAAGCACCGCCAAATTACGAAGTCTATCTTGTGTCATTGATGACCTCAGCCAAGTCTTAATCCTGCTCATCGCAGAAAAACTTCTTTCACATGCTGATGAGCTTATTGGTATGGTTATAGCAGCCCTTAGAATTTTATGAAAATGTGGGTAAGTGTTCTTGTTTACTACCTCTTTTAAGTGGCTAAAGCTGAATTGTGAAACTTCCCCTTCTTTGCTCCTAATTAATGTTTTGACAATTGATATTTCTGCTTTCAGGATAGTAACATTCAGTCCTAAACACTCAGCATATTTCTTTACAAATGGAGTTGCCTTTCATAATCCAAACAAAACAGCCCATCAACAGCACATGCGAGTTGTAAGGATTCTTCACTAAATCTTTCCTTTAACCTTGCTGCAAAGACATCAATAACTTCAAAATATACTTTCATCTTCCAGTATTCTTTATTGCTCACACTTTCAGGGCCATCTAGGGGTTTTCCAACAGTTGAGAGAACAAAACTGTCTTTTAGCATCACACTTTCTTCATGTTTTCTTTTCTTACATACAGTAGGACTTTCTAAGCATATGCCGTGTTTCAGTGAAAATTCTTCAATATTCTTCCAAATCTTAGAAAATTCATCATCAGTTCTCTTGTCTACTATTGTCCGCATAGTATTTGTTATCAGTTCTGCAGCCTGTCCTAAAGTGACATTTGCATTCTGCATACATAGACTTAATACGTGGGTATAAGACAGGATTTCATGAAAAACAAACAGGTTGACAATGAAATTAAATGTTGATATTGATTTCAAAACTCCAATGGCTTCTATGGAGTCTTTGTCTTCATTTCTGTCAATTTCAAATTTAAAAGCTGCCACTACATTATCATAGTGTTTAATCAACAGATTACAATTCTGGTACCTGCATGTCCACCTAGTTGTACTTAATGAAATTATTTCAAAAGGCTTTGTCTGTAACAATCCTGACACCGTTCTTAAAGCATCATGATTTGACGGTTTTGAAAAATGTACATACAATGATTCCAAAGCATTGAATAAAAGTCTTGAAGATTCTATGTTTTTACAAATGTCTGTTACAATAAGTGCAACCTTATGTGCATAACAGTGGAAGTAACAGCTTCAGGATAAAACTCTCTAATTTTAGCTTGCAGCCCTCCAACATCACCAGACATTACTGCGGCACCATCATAAGTTTGCGCTATTACTGATAATCCTTCAATACTAAACTTCCGAAGAACAGTCATTATCAAATCAGCTAAATCTATTGCTGTTCGTTTGCTTGAGCAATCATAGAAACCAAGGAATCTTTCATGTGGAGTGAGTTCATTGTCAACATACCGAACGCAGAGAGACAATTGTTGCTGTTTCTGACATCTTGCCTCATCAGCCATAATTGCAAAAAACTCGCATCTTTTAACCTCTTTAACTATTTTCTCAAAAAGAAGAGCTGAAGTTATGTCAATCACTTCATTCACAATAGTTTTGCTACAAAATGAAATGTTTTTTGTAAAATTTTGTTTAAATGTACTATCATACTTAGCAAACACCTCGCAGAACTCTAAGAAATTACCCCTACTATTAGATTCTTTCTTTTCATCATGTCCTCTGAACGCAATGCCCTGTCTTCCAAGAAGTATAATAACATCAACAACTTTCGCCATGTACTCTTTGTTTTTTTCCACTTCGGTCTTATGTGATTTTGAAATCATTGACATGACACTTCCTTTTTCATTACTATATTTATGCATTGCATATTTTTCCATGCATAACAAATGACTTTTACTTTTTCCATGTTTATCAAGTTTTTCTTTTAATTTTTTCCAGTTTCTAAAACCAGATTTAGTAAATGTTTCTTCACATGCAAAAGATTTGTCAAATACACGACAAACGTAACAAAATGCTGCATCTTTTCGTTTACTATATTCTAGCCAGTGATATTGTTCAAAATAAGCTTTAGAAAAGAACGGTTGACTTTACCACACAGTGAAGGCGGGTAAGATCTTAAGACTGGCCTTACTGGTCCAGAATTTAAATCGCCCAAGTCCATCTCACACTGACTATTAATATCCATACTGGGTCCTGCCACTGGTCCATAATTTAAATTGCCCAAGTCCGTCTCACACTGATTATTAATATCACTATTGAGTGGACCAGCTTCACTTTTTATAAATGTAATTGTACGAGTATTAGGCAGACTAGCGTTGGAAACGAGATCACTTTCAGAAACTGGCTCACTGTTAACTGTATTAGTAGTTGTTGATGTAATAGTAATTTTTTTATCCTTCGTTTCACTAGGACTAATATCGACCCTAGATGTAGGTGTAAAATCAGGAAGCATAAAAGCAGATCGAGTTTCAGTTTCGTGTGATTTTGAAACTTTTTGAAAGAAATTTGTAATTCGTTTCATTTTAAAATATATTAAAAACCTTTAGACATTAATAACAACTAAAATAAAACAGGTAGTCCGCAACTAAATGAAGTCCTTTTTACAGCATATATAACAAATATATGTACACCGGCAAACAACTCATTAAACATATCTACTCCCTTGTCCCTTGTGCTGTCATTAAATCAAATCAGCACGGCAATTTGGCACCGCCAGAGCGATAAATAATTAACATTTTCTTCACAGAAGAACAATCGTACACAAAAAATATCGTATTTTTTTAGTTGTTCTTCCGTGGACATGATTTCAATATCAAAAGATTGAATAAATAGACCTATATATTTGTGAATTTTTTTTTTATATTACCTCTTTTCTTCTTTAAAAATAATAATAATAAGTAAACAAACGTTGCTCTCACTTTATTAATGAATGTACTAAGAAGTACGTTTTTTTTTTTTTGGGGGGGGGGGGAATGCCCCCCATGACCCCCCCTAGATCCGCCCATGTCCATATGCATCTATTTCTTCTCCATATTTATCTATTTCTTCTCCATATCCATCTATTTCTTCTCCATATCCATCTATTTCTTCTCCATATCCATCTATTTCTTCTCCATATCCATCTATTTCTTCTCCATATCCATCTATTTCTTCTCCGTATTCATCTATTTGGGAGCCGCGATAGCTCAGTGGTTAGTGAACTGGACTACCACGGACAAGGGGTAGGGTTCGATCCCAACCGACGGCTTCCGGGTTCACCCAGCCTTAAATGGGTACCGGATTTTTTCTGGGAAAGTAAAGCAGCACGGGCGTAATACCGACCACATTACCCCAAAAATCATGTGCTGAAGGTCTGTAAAATGTATGGTCACTAACACCATATTCCCTATACGCCACTTGGCGTGACGGGGGTACTTTACTTACTTACTTACTATTCATCTATTTCTTCTCCATATTCATCTATTTCTTCTCCATACTCATCTTCTTCTCCATATTCATCTATTTCTTCTCCATATTTATCTATTTCTTTTCCATATTCTTCTATTTCTTCTCCATATTCATCTATTTCTTCTCCGTATTCATCTATTTCTTCTCCATATTTATCTATTTCTTTTCCATATTTATCTATTTCTTCTCCATATCCATCTATTTCTTCTCCGTATTCATCTATTTTCCCTCCATATTTATATAGTTCTACTTCATAGACATTGTCTTTTATTATATCTTATCTGGTTAAAATACCTTTGATATAAAATACCTTTGATATAAAAATACCGTTGTGCTCTTTACCAGTCAGAATTGCTGTAACCACAACCATAACTTCACCGTTGATTGTTATCTGTTAAAGACGATTCAATAACTTAACCCCCCCCCCCCTTTTTTTTTCATTAGCTCCCCACGAATTTGTCTGCTATCACGTGACCCACCATATTTCCACACTTAATGTCCATATTTTATAAAAAAATTAAACTAATTTTTTTAATATTAGGAGGAAACAATCCTCATGTTTTGGTCATGTAATGAGAAGTGAACAGCTGGAATATATTGCGACAACTGGGGAAGTTGAGGGACGAATAGATAGAGGGAAGCAAAGAGAAAAGATACCAGACAGCTTAAGAGAATGGCTTGGCAGAGGGTCGACAACAGAAATGATAAATGACTGTCGAGATCAACAGTTGTGGAGAGAGATGATCACGCAAGCAGGCATGGTACTTGCTGATGATGATGATGATGGTAAAAGTAAGGTAAAGTTAAAAAAAAAAAAAAAAAAAAAAAGTAAAGTACCCCCGTCACACCAAGTGGCGTATAGGGAATATGGTGTTAGTGACCATAAATTTTACAGACCTTGGACACATGATTTTTGGGGTAATGTGGTCGGTATTACGCCCGTGCCGCTTTACTTTCCCAGAAAAAAACCGGTACCCATTAAAGGCTGGGTGACCCCGGAGCCGTCGGTTGGGATCGAACCCTACCTCTTGTCCTTTGTAGTCCAGTTCACTAACCACTGAGCTATCGCGGCTCGAGACTTGAATCAGCGTCTTAGCACGCGACTTTTCACCAATATGTACTCGTCCGTCTATTCAGAAGTGTTCGGAGACTTCTGGACAGTGTCACTTCAAGCATCGAAACTCACTATACGAGACGGCATTCCTCACCTTCCCGGAGTACTACCCCGGTACCCATTTCTGCCAGCGGCTGGGTCGACCGCTAGGGGTATTTTTTTTTCAACCACGAATACAATTTACACTACTACCAGCGGGAATCGAACACGGCTTGTCCGAACGTCGGTAGTGCAATCGGGTTGTTTTCCCAACCAGGCTACTGAGGCTCCCGAATGATGGTACCATATCAATACAACTAACCAATGGAAGTAAATGGTAAAGTTTAAATACCCAATCTGAATGCCAAGATGGAAGCAAAAGTTGTAAACGAGGAAAAAAAAAAGTAGAGTGACACGAGTTGGGGATTTTAGATTTGCGCACTTTTACGAGACAACGGTCGCGTGCTGTAATCACTCACGGCAGCATCAGATAAGGAATTTGGTCTTTGATCTGCCGGTATTAGATTCCAAGGAGACGTAGAATGAGGTGACATGCTAAGGACAGGGATGTCATGTGTCATTTTGACAGATGTCAGACTGGTAATATGTCGATAATAAGCAGCCTATCTGGTTTAAAAAAAAAAAAACACGTAAAGTTGACAGAATCTGTTCAAACAGCTTCCAACCAAATAGTTTCAGGACAAAACTATCAATCAAAAAGTACAGCTTCTAATCAGACAGCATTTAATCAAACAGCTAATAGGCAAAGAGTCCACAACCTTGTAACTTCTAGTGAAACAACTTCTAATCAAGCAGCGGCCGTACAAACAGCTTCTGAACAAAAGATTGTACATTTTCCGCTACTGGACAAACAACTTCCAATCAAGCAAATTCGTCAAACCTAACAGCTACTGAGCAAACAGGACTGAAACAGTTTCTCTACAACCAGTGGGTGGTCAAACTATTTCGAGTCAAACAGCTTCTCGGAACTAAATGATTACTCTATATAATGTCAACTTAATGGAGCACTTCATATAATGTCAACTTAACGGAGCACTTCGTTTAATGTTAAATTAATGGAGCACTTGCCGGACAACAAAACCTAAGCAAATGCCCGCATCCCACATTCTTTCCCTCATATATATATATATATACACACACACACACACACTATATTCATTAAATAAATTTGAATCTTCGTAGCCCGAAAGAAACAAAAAGGAAGAAAGAAAGAAAGAAAGGAAGGAATGAAAAAGGAAATAAAAGAGAGAGGAGAGGAAAGGAAGGAAAACACAATGAAAGAAAGAAAAAAAGAAAGGAAATGGAAAGAAAAAAGGAAATAGAAAGAAAGATGTTAAGGAAAGAAAAAGGTAATAGAAAGAAAGAAAGAAGGAAAGAAAGAAAGAAATGAAGAAAGTAGCATTCATTGTAAACACGCAGGACTTAAAAAGAAAGGCAGAAATGGTGGCACATTTAGTCACACCATCAGAGAAACAGTATTTTGTTAATTAAATTTCATTGTCCCTGCGAGAAACAATTTCTTTCCGTTTGTTTTGGCAACTAAACAGAACCCAGACTCTGGTCTCTGGTCGACCATATAAGGCCTCACTTACCGAACTCCTGTATAAAGTTCTCGCCTTGTCCTCGTTGGTTGCTTTCACTGGTGTGCTACTGTAGGTCAGAAGTGATCTCGTGGTGAAAGAAAGGGGTTGGAAGTAGGCGAGGGCGGGGATAAGTTGTCAACGTCTTTGTTACCATCAACTACCATGCTTGCAGGCGTAGGAGATCATGTATTCAACAGCTATTGTCTTAAACTGTATGGTGTTTCTTCTTTCTGTTTCACATTGCTGTTTGTTCTTCTTTAAGACTTTTCAGTTTCACAATATATCCCAAGTGTTTTCGTCATCTTCATTATCACAATCGGCTTGCGTATGATTTGCAGAACGTTGCACCACAGCACGTGGAAGGAATCTCAGTATCTAGTTAGATCTCCCACAACACTTTGCATCCACCACAGCCCGTGGAAGGAATCTCAGTATCTAGTCAGATCTCCCACAACACTTTGCATCCACCACAGCCCGTGGAAGGAATCTCAGTATCTAGTCAGATCTCCCACAACACTTTGCATCCACCACAGCCCGTGGAAGGAATCTCAGTATCTAGTCAGATCTCCCACAACACTTTGCATCC
This sequence comes from Megaustenia siamemsis, assembly GCA_032433765.1. Classification (NCBI taxonomy): domain Eukaryota; kingdom Metazoa; phylum Mollusca; class Gastropoda; order Stylommatophora; family Ariophantidae; genus Megaustenia; species Megaustenia siamemsis. The sequence continues at coordinate 74,260,077 of JAVIAB010000160.1, read as the reverse complement.
ACCGCAGCCCGTGGAAGGAATCTCAGTATCTAGTGAGATCTCTCACAACACTTTGCATCCACCACAGCCCGTGGAAGGAATCTCAGTATCTAGTCAGATCTCCCACAACACTTTGCATCCACCACAGCTCGTGGAAGGAATCTCAGTATCTAGTCAGATCTCCCACAACACTTTGCATCCACCACAGCACGATGAAGGAATCTCAGTATCTAGTCAGATCTCCCACAACACTTTGCATTCACCACAGCCCGTGGAAGGAATCTCAGTATCTAGTCAGATCTCCCACAACACTTTGCATCCACCGCAGCCCGTGGAAGGAATCTCAGTATCTAGTTAGATCTCCCACAACACTTTGCATCCACCACAGCCCGTGGAAGGAATCTCAGTATCTAGTCAGATCTCCCACAACACTTTGCATCCACCACAGCCCGTGGAAGGAATCTCAGTATCTAGTCAGATCTCCCACAACACTTTGCATCCACCACAGCACGTGGAAGGAATCTCAGTATCTAGTCAGATCTCCCACAACACTTTGCATCCACCACAGCCCGTGGAAGGAATCTCAGTATCTAGTCAGATCTCCCACAGAACTTTGCATTTACAACAGCCCGTCAGAAAGAATCTCTGTCTCTAGCCAGATCTCCCACAGAACTTTGCATTCACAATAGCCCGGCAGAAAGAATCTCTGTCTATAGCCAGATTTCCCACAGAACTTTGCATTCACAGCAGCCCGCCAGAAAGAATCTATGTCTATAGCCAGATCTCCCACAGAACTTTACATTTACAACAGCCCGTCAGAAAGAATCTCTGTCTCTAGCCAGATCTCCCACAGAACGATGCATTCACCACAGCCCGTCAGAAAGAATCTCTGTCTCTAGCCAGATCTCCCACAGAACGATGCATTCACCACAGCCCGTCAGAAAGAATCTCTGTCGCTAGTCAGGTATATCACTTCTTCTGTTGTGAAGTTTGTGGTCTTTTCGACGTCTTGAAACCACTTTCTTCTTGGTCTGCCCCTGTCTCATCGCCCTGGGGCTAATTTAGACACTGTCCTACGTTGACACTCACCTACTTCTTCTACTGTTCAGCTCCCTGTGGAGCATAGGTCTTCATAAAACACTCTCCAAGCAGTTCTGTTACTTGCATTTCTATTAATATATTTCCATCTTTCCCGGTATCTTCGTCTCTTCTTGAGTCTCATGCGTGATGTTTATCATAAAGTCTCCTATCTTATTAGTTTAATATCTCCTAGACCCGCCTTTCATCGCACTCCCGTTGTTTCTAAAATCCAAAGCTCCCTGAGAGCTACTCTCGGGGTAAGCCGTCTGTTGACGATCGCATTACATATCCTAAAGATATCTTTAGTTTGTTTCTTGCTATTTGCCAGCACTGGTGTAAGCATTTCCTTGTCTTTACATCGCTTTTGCTGTGTATGTCTTTTATTGATGAGGTTGTCATTCTTCTCAAACTTCTCAGATGTGCTGTGACGATATATATATTTTCTTACTTTACTGTCCTTGTTAATATTCAAGTTTGGCATTGACAGCACATATTTCTTTCTTTCTTTCTTTCTTTCTCTCTCTCTTTCTTTTTATATCTTTCGTTCTTTAATTTTCTTTCTTTCTTTCTTTCTCTTTCTTTTTTTCTTTCGTTCTTTAATATCGTTCTCTCTCATTCTCTTTCATTCTCGTTCTCTTTCTTTCTTTCTTTCTTTCTTTCTTTCTTTCTTTCTTTCTTTCTTTCTCTCTCTCTCTCTCCTTATTTATTGCTCTCTTCTTTCTCTCTATTTCTTTATCTTTCTCTTTCTCTCTTTTCTTTTTTCTTTCGTTCTTTAATTTTCGTTCTCTCTCTCTCTCTCTCTCTCTCTCTCTCTCGATCTTTCTTTCTCGTTCTCTTTATTTCTTTCTCTCTTTCTCTTTCTTTTTTTCTTTTGTTCTTTCATTCTCGTTCTCTCTCTCTCTCTCTCTCTCTCTCTCTCTCTCTCTGTGTCTCTTTCTTGCTTTCTTTCTTCGGGTTTCAAGGGCGATACAAAGTTCTGCTTCTCGCCCTTCTGGCAATTTTCAATCGTTGTCAGTAGAAGTTTTTTGTAACATTTCTTTGTTGTTGTCTGTCCATCTTACTCTGGGCCTGCCTCTTGCTCTTCTCACATCTCATCTTTCAATATAAACTTCGATGGTAAGGTGTTGTATGTCGTTCTTGCTACACGAACAAACCCATTCTATTTGTCTTCTCTGTAGATTGGAAGTGTGTGAGCGTGAAAGCTTTCGATGAAGCAATTTTTGATTATCGCTCTCAACATTTGTAACAATACATTACGCTATCGTACCATACAAATAGTGTTTCTTACATATAGACACTTATAGTAGGTTCATACTGGGAGATACTTGCATTAATAGGAAAGTACAAATATACAATTTATTTCCGGTCTGTGATCGTTACCCTATGCTATAGTCATTGAGAACGTCATCGTGTAAGACACTACTGCAATAGCCAATTTTTTTAGTTGGCTGCGTGGTAGTGTGCCAAGCGTTCGGCTTCTCGTGGCAAGGCGCGGTGCCACTGAGTACGGGTTCGATCCCACTTCGGACCATATATTGTTCTTCGTTTTTTTCTATTGTTGTTTGTCTGTCAATTTTTCCGAGTGCTAACACATACTTCTTTGTTCTATTATTCCTCTTCATACATAGAGACCCTTATAAGTTCTTACATATAGACACTTATAAGTTCATACATATAGACAGACCCTTATAAGTTCATACGTATAGACACTTATAGGTTCATACATACAGACCCTTATAAGTTCATACATATAGACACTTATATAGACACATAACCTCATACATATAGACACTTATATAGACACATAACCTCATACATATAGACACTTATATAGACACATAACCTCAAACATATAGACACTTATATAGACACATAACCTCATACATATAGACACTTATAGGTTCGTACATATAGACACTTATGAGCTCATACATAAAGACACTTAAAAGCTCATACATAAAGACACTTAAAAGCTCATACATAAAGACACTTATATAGACACATAACCTCATACATATAGACACTTATATAGACACATAACCTCTTACATATAGACACTTATATAGACACATAACCTCATACATATAGACACTTATATAGACACATAACCTCATACATATAGACACTTATATGTTCGTACATATAGACACTTATGAGCTCATACATAAAGACACTTAAAAGCTCATACATAAAGACACTTATAAGTTCGTAAATATTATCATTTTGGCCCATTCAATCAAATTAACAGTGTCAAGAACGATAATCAAATTCAAGCGATTTTTCTCGAAGCTCTTAAACCAATTATTCTTCGTAATTATCTCCCTTGGCAAGTTCCCACGTAGAAGATTCTAGCGCTTCAGGCAGTAGCTTAAGGGGAAGTAATTTACGACAATATTAGATTAAAACATCCCGATGTTGATGAAGTACGGGCAGGTTATCTTCCCTTGTTCAAAATGTCGATTTGAAATATTTATTTTGTTAATATAACGTTCAGCTAAATCGCACTTTTGGGAATTCATGGGACTAGAAGGAAATTAAATTCAATATAATAACGACAGCTGGTTTTTTTTTTGATTGAGAATTACTGAAGAGCCGCCTCCACCATAGCTGAAAATTGGTACATGTCTAATTCATCTAGGCAGGAATTTGAAGAAAAATAGCAGTAAGTAAAGTAAAGTACCCCCCGTCACGCCAAGTGGCGTATAGGGAAATATGGTGTTAGTGACCCTATATTTTACAGACCTTCAGCACATGATTTTTGGGGTAATGTGCGAAAAATAGCAGTGGAATAAATAATTCAGGAATGTAAATACAACAAGATTAGGTCTTCATCAGAAACACTTTACAAGCCGTTCTGTTTCTTGCCATTCTTTTATGATCATTCCGTCTTCCCCATCATCTTCATCTCTGCTTCCATCTGTTTTCTCCAAGAATTCCTTGATCTTCCCCTCTTTTGGTCTTTTTCCTTGGGGATTCCAAAAAGGGCCTGTTGTGTAATACTCTCAGTTGTCTTCCGCAGTGTGTGTCCTATTCAGCTCCATCGTCTTCGCTGTATCTCTTTATCCACTGGTGTTTGACTGGTACATTTCCATAATTCTACGTTAGTGATTTTGTCCTGCCATTTCCATCATTTTATTCTGCGTAAGCATCCATTAATGAAAGTTTACATCTCCATGTTTCACAGCCATACAATAGGACTGACTTAACATTAGAGTTTACAATTTTTATTTTTGTATTAACCTAATTTCTTTAGATTTCCATATGTTTCCCAGTGCAACGAAGGCTCCTCATGCTTTTTTTCTTTTTTTTTTTTTTTTTAGTGATTCTCAGATTTGCCAATCTTTGATTTTTCCGTTACCAGCATTAACTACTAATATATCATGATTCAACCGACGGCTTCCGGGTTCACCCAGCCTTAAATGGGTACCGGATTTTTTTTCTGGGAAAGTAAAGCAGCACGGGCGTAATACCGACCACGTTACCCCACAAATCATGTGCTGAAGGTCTGTAAAATATAGGGTCACTAACACCATATTCCCTATACGCCACTTGGCGTGACGGGGGTACTTTACTTTACTATATCATGGTTGAATACTGAGTGCAGGTAACAAACGTTACGTTCAGTGTGTGGTGTTCACAACTTAAAACCATGTCCAAAACGTACCCATTCTCAGAATGAGAAGAATGTAACCAGACTGGGTCCACCCTGCCAAAGACGGAGTGTGTCAGCCAGGTCTAAGGGGGAAAAGTCAAGACACATCCCCTAGTAAGAGCACTGACCGTGTGACCAGCTCATCGTGTGTCATGATGTTGCCTTTACCCTCCATATACGAGTACTAACCACGTGACCAGATCATGGCATATCATGATGTTTCTCTTACCCTCCATATACGAGTACTAACCACGTGACCAGATCATAGCATATCATGATGTTTCTCTTACCCTCCATATACGAGTACTAACCACGTGACCAGATCATGGTATGTCATGATGTTGCCCTTACCCTCCATATACGAGTACTAACCACGTGACCAGCTCATCGTGTGTCATGATGTTCCCTTACCCCTCCATATACGAGTACTAACCACGTGACCAGCTCATGGTATATCATGATGTTGCCCTTACCCTCCATATACGAGTACTAACCACGTGACCAGCTCATGGTATATCATGATGTTGCCCTTACCCTCCATATACGAGTACTAACCATGTGACCAGCTCATCCTGTGTTATGATCCTTGCCCCTCTAACATGAAACAGGACAAAGCGTCGAGTTCGCATACTCACTAGACTCGAACGCTGAAGGAGATGACGAAATAACTAGACTCGTTATATCTTGACCCACAAACGCTGCAATATGCCCAAGGTTATAAACTAAAATACCACTTTTAAATGAAAGTAAATAGTCGTGATCCCAAGACAAACAAATTTTCATCTGATATCCGAGGTTAAGTGAAGAACAAACACAATAATAAATAAAAGCGTAAAACTGTTAGTCAATAGTAGAATCAGCTCTGATACAGCCACTGCAGGTAAGGGAAAGTGACATAATGCATTAGTTAGTAGTTACAAAAGGACAATGCTGTAGCAGATATAGAAGCAAACAGAAAGGTTATTACCAACATGGGAAGGAAACAGACATTAATGGCTGCCGTGTAATGAGAAAGAAACAGGCAAGCAAAAAGTATCAACTGGAAGAAATTGAAGGAAAGAAAAATAGAGTGAAACAGACAGACAGATCTAATATAAGAGGCAAGTCGCCAGTAGCAGAGCTGTCGAAGAAGCTAAAGGGCTGAAACATTTGCTCGACGGTCTACTTCTGATGACCAGATTGCCTTCTACTGCAAAGCACTATTTATGTAAGTAAAAAATAAAGTACCCTCGTCGCGCCAAGTGGCGTATAGGGAATATAGTGTAAGTGACCATACATTTTACAGACCTTCAGCACATGATTTTTGGTGTAATGTGGTCGGTATTACGCCCGTGCCGCTTTACTTTCCCAGAAAAAAATCCGGTACTCATTTAAGGCTGGGTGAACCCGGAAGCCGTCGGTTGGGATCGAACCCTACCCCTTGTCCTTTGTAGTCCAGTTCACTAACAATTGAGCTATCGAGGCTCCCTCTATTTATGTAGTTTCCTATTAATGTGTCGGCGATCCTTAGCTGTATGTGGTTCTTCATTGAACTGTTTTATGTTCAAATACTTTGGTGCTATATGAGACTCATATTACCTTGGTGTATGGCAATTTATTCTTTGGTGCCAGTTACATCTTCGCTCGAACACGCCCAACATTTTTTTTTTAGCCGCTTTTAGTCCTTCTAAAACAACTTCAATTTTTAGTGGCACAGTGTTACTACTAATCACCCATCCGCTTATTACACGTCGTTTAATCCGCGCCAATGAATTTCTCGAATCTGTACACCACACTCTCAGACAGAGCTAATATTGCAGTATCGCTTCCCCTCACACCGCGGGACATCAAGCGCATCTGTCCGCCAGAAGACAATGAAACAAAAATAAATATCTCGTTTGGTTGGCATTCTGTGAGGAACAAAAAATGATGCTATTTGCATATCCTGGCCACTCTCACGCTTTCAAGTACCAGCTGGCATCCCTGCTTGTAAGGTTTGTCCTACCAGGCAATTTGACACACACATCACTGTGTTCTCGGCTATGATTCCACTTTTTTGTTTATATTAATGTGATTGATTTGCTTTCGGTGCTGATTGTTTGTGATTTATTCAACATTGATTGTTTGTGATTTATATAACAGCTACTATTTGGATGTTGATGTCTGTATTTTAGACGTTAACTGTTTTTTGTTTGGACGTTGACTATGTTTTAGATACTGCTTATTTATATTTCAGTTGTTGGCTTTGTTCTCGAGGTTCAGCCCTTATTTCTTGTGCTGGTCCCAGGCACGGATTTAGTCCTAGGCTATACACATAGGCTACATTTGATTACCTCATAATCCATGGGGAGCATCAACATTGTTTATATTGTTATCTATGATATTGAGTTCTTTGTGGGTCATCAGCATTGCACTCCGAACATGTCCATAGGTGCTCAGATCCCCTCCTCCGCAAGTCCCGCAGTGCCCAGCGACTGACGACCCCAGTTCCAAAGTTCCAGTTATGAATATGATACAGATTTTCATATGATACAGATCTTCCTATGATAGAGATCATCATGTGATAGAGATCTTTCTATGATAGAGATTTTCCTATGATACAGATCTTCCTATGATACAGATTTTCCAATGATAGAGATCTTCCTATGATAGAGATCTTCCTATGATAGAGATTTTCCTATGATACAGATCTTCCTATGATAGAGATCTTATGATACAGATCTTCTTATGATAGAGATCTTCCTATGACAGCGATCTTTCTATGATAGAGATTTTCCTATGATACAGACCTTCCTATGATAGATATCTTCCTATGGTATATATCTTCCTATGATAGAGATTTTCCTGTGTTTGAGATCTTCCTATGATATAGATCTTCCTATGATAGAGATCTTCATTTGATAAAGATCTTCCTATGTTAGAGATCTTCCTATGATAGAGATTTTCCTATGATAAAGATCTTCCTATGTTAGAGATCTTCCTATGATAGAGATTTTCCTATGATAAAGATCTTCCTATGATAAAGACCTTCCTATGATAAATATCTTCCTATGATAAAGACCTTCCTATGATAAAGACCTTCCTATGATAAATATCTTCCTATGATAAAGACCTTCCTATGATAAAGACCTTCCTATGATAAAGACCTTCCTATGATAGAGACCTTCTAGTGTTATATACATTTGTTAACATGGGACCTCCAAGTTTCATGTAATTTAACCCCCAGTTTTGGGCTTCAGCAAAGTCTAAATACGGCTCTAGCTGGTCATGTCTTGTTTCCTATTCTAACCATACATTGTTTTTATTCTTACCGCTTATCGTATGTGGGACCGCGATAGCTCAACGGTTAGTGAAATGGACTACAAAGGACAAGAGGTCGTGTTCCATTCTAACTGGCGGTTTCCAGGTTCACCCAGCCTTAAATGGGTACCGGATTTTTTTTTTCTGGGAAAGTAAAGCGGCACGGGCGTAGTGCTGACATTGAACTCAAAAATCATGTACCGATGGTCTGTACAAATTATGGTCATTAACACCATCTTCCCTATACGCCACTTGGTGTGACGGGGATCTTTATGTACGTACCATATTTGTGTGTGTGTGTGTGTGTGTGTGTGTGTGTGTGTGCGTGCGTGCGTGCGTGCGTGCGTGCGTGCGTGCGTGTGTTAGGTCGATGTGAGAAAAAAATACTTCTGTGTTCCTAGTTCCGGTTACCAAAATAAATAATATAAAAAAGAAAACATCTTATTCAAATATCTCGAGCGACTGCACTGGGCATGTTATCTTTATTTTTCAGCCCTATACCCCATCCGCCAAACACCAGACATTGTCTCTTTCCTTACTTCCTCTTTTACCAGTTCGGTTGTCAAGGGAGATACAAAGACTGGTTCTCCCTCTTTTACCAGTTCGGTTGTCAAGGGAGGTACAAAGACTGGTTCTCCCTCTTTTACCAGTTCGGTTGTCAAGGGAGATACAAAGACTGGTTCTACCTCTTTTACCAGTTCGGTTGTCAAGGGAGATACAAAGACTGGTTCTCCCTCTTTTACCAGTTCGGTTGTCAAGGGAGATACAAAGACTGGTTCTACCTCTTTTACCAGTTCGGTTGTCAAGGGAGATACAAAGACTGGTTCTCCGTCTTTGGCGGATTCAATCATTGTCGATTGTTGTTGTTGTAGCGTTTCTTTGATGTTGTTTGTCCATCTTACTTTAGGTCTGCCTCTTGCTTCTCTCCCCTCTCTTCTTTTGATATATGCTTTGTATGGTAAAGAAACATACATTCTTTCTAGATGGGCAAACCAGTTTATTTGTTGTTTCTGTATGTAGCTTAGGCTGGTTCAACGCCTTCTCTTGCTCTTATAAGATCATTTCTGATTCTGTCTTTTTATCTAGTCACTCCAAGCACTTTTCTCAGACATCCCATCTCTCAGACATCTCATCTCTCATACATCTCATCTCTCAGACATCTCATCTCTCAGACATCTCATCTCTCAAACATCTCATCTCTCAGACATCTCATCTCTCAGACATTTCATCTCTCAGACATTTCATCTCTCAAACATCTCATCTCTCAGACATCTCATCTCTCAAACATCTCATCTCTCAGACATCTCATCTCTCAAACATCTCATCTCTCAGACATCTCATCTCTCAGACATCTCATCTATCAGACATCTCATCTCTCAAACATCTCATCTCTCAAACATCTCATCTCTCAGACATCTCATCTCTCAGACATTTCATCTCTCAGACATCTCATCTCTCAAACATCTCATCTCTCAGACATTTCATCTCTCAGACATCTCACCTCTCAGAAATCTCATCTCTCAAACATCTCATCTCTCAAACATCTCATCTCTCAGACATTTCATCTCTCAGACATCTCATCTCTCAGACATTTCATCTCTCAGACATCTCATCTCTCAAACATCTCATCTCTCAGACATTTCATCTCTCAGACATCTCATCTCTCAGACATTTCATCTCTCAAACATCTCATCTCTCAGACATTTTATCTCACAGATATCTCATCTCTCAGACATTTCATCTCTCAAACATCTCATCACTCAGACATCTCATCTCTCAGACATCTCATCTCTCAGACATCTCATCACTCAGACATCTCATCCCACAGACATCTCATCTCTCAGACATCTCATCTCACAGACATCTCATCACTCAAACATCTCATCTCACAGACATCTCATCACTCAAACATCTCATCTCTCAGACATCTCATCTCACAGACATCTCATCTCTCAGACATCTCATCTCACAGACATCTCATCTCACAGACATCTCATCACTCAGACATCTCATCTCACAGACATCTCATCTCACAGACATCTCATCACTCAGACATCTCATCACTCAGACATCTCATCTCTCAGACATCTCATCTCACAGACATCTCATCTCACAGACATCTCATCACTCAGACATCTCATCTCACAGACATCTCATCTCACAGACATCTCATCTCACAGACATCTCATCTCACAGACATCTCATCTCACAGACATCTCATCTCACAGACATCTCATCTCTCAGACATTTCATCACTCAAACTCTCATCACTCAGACATCTCATCACTCAGACATCTCATCTCACAGACATCTCATCTCTCAGACATTTCATCACTCAAACATCTCATCACTCAGACATTTCATCACTCAGACATCTCATCTCACAGACATCTCATCACTCAGACATCTCATCTCTCAGACATTTCATCACTCAAACATCTCATCACTCAGACATTTCATCACTCAAACATCTCATCTCACAGACATCTCATCACTCAGACATCTCATCTCACAGACATCTCATCTCACAGACAACTCATCTCACAGACATCTCATCTCACAGACATCTCATCTCACAGACATCTCATCTCACAGACATCTCATCTCTCAGACATTTCATCACTCAAACATCTCATCACTCAAACATCTCATCTCTCAGACATCTCATCACTCAAACATCTAATCTCACAGACATCTCATCACTCAAACATCTCATCTCTCAGACATTTCATCTCACAGACATCTCATCACTCAAACATCTCATCTCTCAGACATCTCATCACTCAGACATCTCATCACTCAAACATCTCATCTCACAGACATCTCATCACTCAAACATCTCATCTCTCAGACATTTCATCTCACAGACATCTCATCACTCAAACATCTCATCTCTCAGACATCTCATCACTCAGACATCTCATCACTCAAACATCTCATCTCACAGACATCTCATCACTCAAACATCTCATCTCTCAGACACCTCATCTCTCAGACATCTCATCTCCCAGACACCTCATCTCTCAGACATCTCATCTCTCAGACATCTTATCTCTCAGACATCTCCTTTCTTATGAGTAGATATGTGTGAAATCCATCGCCAGTTGACAGCGCACCCAAATGCATTGTCTCCCTTGGCAAGACAAGAGAACGGGTTCGATCCTGCTTCCAGCTGTCTACTGTACTTTTGTTTTCTGTTGATTATTTGTGGACTTTCTCCGAGTGTTGTAAACATACCACTTCCCCTGAAACGATTCGCTAGTAACCACTCTCTGGCTTATGACATTACATATTACAAAACAGCCTTCACCTTTAACCCTGCTCTTTTGAACTATAATAATAAAAAAAAAACGAAACTCCAAAAGTGGGTCATCTATTAATAACCAAACCAGGATCATCAAAGTGTCAGGTTTCCCCAGCACTTCATGACTTCTAAAACAAAAGAGGGCAATACAAAAATAATCTAAAACGAGGCTGTATCATGACGAAAGTATCCCCCTTTCCCACTAAATAACCAACGGATGACAGCTTCCCAACCCAGCGAACAAGTTTTCATGGAAGTAATTATTTTTTTTTCCCCATGAAATGTGTTAATTTCATTTTTTGGGGTTGTTTCTCCCTGAAATATTGGACGGGGAGAATCGATAACTCATTCGGCTCCAATCTAGAAAATGACATCCCCCCCCCCCCCAAACCCAACATTGGGTGGGTGGAAAAAAAGAAAAAAAGAATAATTGCTAGAATCAATACTGCAAATGAATGCTCGCGTTTTTTTTCACGTTAATGAAGCTGTGACGTCAATGGGCATAATGACGTGGTGAGGGCTACATTTTTATCGATGCCTTAAAAACGTGGAGTCAGACGAGATACAAGCTTGCTATTGGGTACTGGTTCGGGCGCCAGGGAAACGAGTGAGAGATTGACATTCGAATTACGTCAATTTATAATCGAGGGAACGGGCGAAATGAAGTGTCGTTATTGCCTTTAAAGTTGGTTGCAATTAGTTTTCAAATGTGCAATGGAGCTTGATATGTGCAATGGATCTTCTCATGCGCAATAGGTCTTTAAATAAGCAAGGGATATTTAAATATGGAATAGAGTTTCAAAAGTTGAAACATATATTCAGATGTATCATGATATTATATACATGCAATGGATATGCAAATGCGCAAATAGATCTTCAAATGCGCAAATAAATCTTCAAATGCGCAAATAGATCTTCAAATGCGCAAATAAATCTTCAAATGTGCAAATAGATCTTCAAATGTGCAAATAGATCTTCAAATGTGCAAATAGATCTTCAAATGTGCAAATAGATCTTCAAATGCGCAAATAAATCTTCAAATGCGCAAATAAATCTTCAAATGCGCAAATAGGTCTTCAAATGTGCAAATAGATCTTCAAATGTGCAAATAGATCTTCAAATGTGCAAATAGATCTTCAAATGTGCAAATAGATCTTCAAATGCGCAAATAAATCTTCAAATGCTCAAAAAGATCTTCAAACGCACACATAGATCTTCAAATGCACATATATATCTTCAAATGCACAAATAAATCTTCAAATGCGCAAATAGATCTTAAAATGCACAAATAGATCTTCAAATGCGCATATATATCTTCAAAACAAATAGATCTTCAAATGCACATATATATCTTCAAATGCACAAATAGATCATAAGATTTTCATAAAAATCGCCCGCCCTTATATTTTATTGGGAAAATGGACATAAACCCTAGAGTGGACACTTGTTATCAGGGACAGATCCGCAGTACTTGGTACTTAGAGTGGAAGAAATAACGTGTTATCAAAGACAGATCCGCAGTACTTGGTACTTAGAGTGGAAGAAATAACGTGTTATCAGGGACAGATCCGCAGTACTTGGTACTTAGAGTGGAAGAAATAACGTGTTATCAGGGACAGATCCGCAGTTCTTGGTACTTAGAGTGGAAGAAATAACGTGTTATCAGGGACAGATCCGCAGTACTTGGTACTTGGAGTGGAAGAAATAACGTGCTATCAGGGACAGATCTGCAGTTCTTGGTACTTAGAGTGGAAGAAATAACGTGCTATCAGGGACAGATCTGCAGTTCTTGGTACTTAGAGTGGAAGAAATAACGTGCTATCAGGGACAGATCTGCAGTTCTTGGTACTTAGAGTGGAAGAAATAACGTGCTATCAGGGACAGATCTGCAGTTCTTGGTACTTAGAGTGGAAGAAATAACGTGCTATCAGGGACAGATCTGCAGTTCTTGGTACTTAGAGTGGAAGAAATAACGTGCTATCAGGGACAGATCTGCAGTTCTTGGTACTTAGAGTGGAAGAAATAACGTGCTATCAGGGACAGATCTGCAGTTCTTGGTACTTAGAGTGGAAGAAATAACGTGCTATCAGGGACAGATCTGCAGTTCTTGGTACTTAGAGTGGAAGAAATAACGTGCTATCAGGGACAGATCTGCAGTTCTTGGTACTTAGAGTGGAAGAAATAACGTGCTATCAGGGACAGATCTGCAGTTCTTGGTACTTAGAGTGGAAGAAATAACGTGCTATCAGGGACAGATCTGCAGTTCTTGGTACTTAGAGTGGAAGAAATAACGTGCTATCAGGGACAGATCTGCAGTTCTTGGTACTTAGAGTGGAAGAAATAACGTGTTATCAGGGACAGATCCGCAGTTCTTGGTACTTAGAGTGGAAGAAATAACGTGCTATCAGGGACAGATCTGCAGTTCTTGGTACTTAGAGTGGAAGAAATAACGTGCTATCAGGGACAGATCTGCAGTTCTTGGTACTTAGAGTGGAAGAAATAACGTGCTACCAGGGACAGATCTGCAGTTCTTGGTACTTAGAGTGGAAGAAATAACGTGCTATCAGGGACAGATCTGCAGTTCTTGGTACTTAGAGTGGAAGAAATAACGTGCTATCAGGGACAGATCTGCAGTTCTTGGTACTTAGAGTGGAAGAAATAACGTGCTATCAGGGACAGATCTGCAGTTCTTGGTACTTAGAGTGGAAGAAATAACGTGCTATCAGGGACAGATCTGCAGTTCTTGGTACTTAGAGTGGAAGAAATAACGTGCTATCAGGGACAGATCTGCAGTTCTTGGTACTTAGAGTGGAAGAAATAACGTGCTATCAGGGACAGATCTGCAGTTCTTGGTACTTAGAGTGGAAGAAATAACGTGTTATCAGGGACAGATCCGCAGTTCTTGGTACTTAGAGTGGAAGAAATAACGTGCTATCAGGGACAGATCTGCAGTTCTTGGTACTTAGAGTGGGCGAAACATATGATATTAGAAAAACTGACGTACAGACACTGTCAACATGGCGAGATCTTGCGACTGGGCACTGGGACCTTAATGGCCTGGCACCCACAGTAGGTACCTGTCATGTCGCATCCTTTTCTACCTTCTGATGTCCGTGGCATATTTATGTTGCAGTATTACATAAACTCTATTTACTGATGCCCACAACATATATATGTTACAATACCCCATAAACTCTACTTTCTGATGACCACAACATAATTATGTTACAATACCCCATAAACTCTACTTTCTGATGACCACAACATAATAATGTTACTATACCCCATAAACTCTACTTTCTGATGACCACAACATAATTATGTTACAATACCCCATAAATTATACTTTCTGTTGACCACAACATAATTACGTTATAATGCCGCGCATATTCTACGTTCTCTCTACCCACTCCCGACCCCTCTCATATTTATGTTACCAACCGCCTCTCAGTAGTAGAGTACCTTCCAATCATCTTTAATTACTCACTTCGTGTGAGGATGACATTGATGTCAAATGACACGGTGATAAATATCACCTTTTGATTAGCTTCGGTCGGCGCCACTTCAGCAACTGTGCTAACTCACCATCCCCCCCCCCCCAACCACTGCAAACACACGCACAACATCTCTCTCCTTCTCTTCACAGGGAATACACACACCCACACACGGGGCAGGGACATCATTGAATTTACACCATCTGCAGAGTTGTATTAACTTGCCTATGATCACACCCCTCAGACACTTCCGGCACAGATTGACTGACCAATCACCGCCTACGTCACAAATCGGCTCACACATGCGCACTGCTCTGGTTATTTTTAATGACGAAATCACGTGTTGTGGCTGATTCTGTCCAGGCTTGTAAAGATCGTCCATATGAACAGATCCTAATTGGACGATCAATAATTTATTATCGATTAGGTTCCCAAAATAACTACCGCCAGCTGTAATGGAGGACAAAGTAAAATATAAATCTGGTAAGAAATTGGTAGAAATGATCATTGTGTCAAGATCTGGCAAGAAATTAAGCCTTTCAAATGTGGATTTATAGAAAAATAGGAAGAATTGGATGGGGATAAAATAAAAAAAACGACGAAGTCTTAAAACAACTGAAAATTAAAAGAGAACTTATCATCATCGAGTGACGTCTCCGCATCGAAGGTTTGCTACCATGGAGCGTCATTCTGCTCTGTCTCTTGCTTTGATGGTGCAGGTTGTCATAGGCTGGTTTGTCCCATCTTTTGATGTTACTCGTCCATGGTAGTCTTGGTCTGCCTCTGAAAAAGAGAACTACTAAACACAATTCAAACAAGACAAATGAGATTTTTGGGGGCATGTTAAAAGACACAGCCGCTTACTAAAAGTAATCTTGGAAGGGAAAATACAAGGTAAAAGAGGCAGACCAAGACTAACGTGGATCTCAGTGTATTATATTTTTAAACTCCTAGAATGTTCTATTAAAAAAAAAATCTCAGTGTGCTATATTTTTAAACTCTCAGAATGTTCTATTTCTAAAACTCTCAGAATGTTCTATTTTTAAACTCTCAGAATAGAATTTTCTTTTTTAAAATCCAGAGTTCTATAATCTATACTTTAAAAATCCTCTAGTTCTATTCTTCGAGAATAATTTAGTTTAAGATCACAAAATATCCATCTCTGTACTCTGAGAATAATCTTTTTATGATCTTAAAATCCGATAATTTTATGCTCTCAAAATCATCTATTTGTATACTCTAGTCTTAGTTATTTACGTTTATGTTCTTAGGACCTTTATTTTTACACCCCGCGAATTATCTATTTTTACACCTCCAGAATCATCCATGTTTTCATTCCCGAAATGACCTATTTTTGTTTCCACTCACAGAATCATCTATTTTTACACTCCCAGAATCATCTATTTTTACACTCCCAGAATCATCTATATCTTCCCCTCCCAGAATCATCTATTTTTACACTCCCAGAATGATCTATATCTTCCCCTCCCAGAATCATCTATTTTTACACTCTCAGAATCATCTATATTTTCCCCACCCAGAATCATCTATTTTTATACTCCCATAATCATCTATTTTTACACTCCCAGAATCATCTATATCTTCTTCTCCCAGAATCATCTATATCTTCCCCTCCCAGAATCATCTATTTTTACACTCTCAGAATCATCTACATCTTCCCCTCCCAGAATCATCTATTTTTACACTCTCAGAATCATCTATATCTTCCCCTCCTAGAATCATCTATTTTTACACTCCCAGAATCATCTATATCTTCCTCTCCCAGAATCATCTATATCTTCCCCTCCCAGAATCATCTATTTTTACACTCTCAGAATCATCTATATCTTCCCCTCCCAGAATCATCTATTTTTACACTATCAGAATCATCTATATTTTCATCTCCCAGAATCATCTATATCTTCCCCTCCCAGAATCATCTATTTTTACACTCTCAGAATCATCTATATCTTCCCCTCCCAGAATAATATATTTTTACATTCCCAGAATCATCTATTTTTACACTCTCAGAATCATCTATATTTTTATCTCCCAGAATCATCTATATCATCCCCTCCCAGAATCATCTATTTTTACACTCCCAGAATCATCTATATCATCCCCTCCCAGAATTATCTATTTTTACACTTTCAGAATCATCTATATCTTCCCCTCCCAGAATCATCTATTTTTACACTCTCAGAATCATCTATACCTTCCCCTCACAGAATCATCTATTTTTACACTCTCAGAATCATCTATATCTTCCTCTCCCAGAATCATCTATTTATACACTTCCTAATCATCATATTTCTACACCTCAAGAATCATCTGCTTTCCCACTCCAAGAATCAACTATCTATACACTCCCTAATCATCATATTTCTACACATCAAGAATCATCTACTTTCCCACTCCAAGAATCATCTATTCTTACACTGATGGAATCATCTTCTTCCATCCTCCCTGAACTAACGTTGAATAAGCTTACTCCTTGAGTCACCCACTAACATACACATCAGAATCCCCATCTTGAGTAATCTCTCATTTCTTCATCTTTTTCTACACTTTGGTCTTTCCTTTGTGACATCATCTGACTGTGCCAACGTTTTCTTATTTGTGACATAGTCAGGAGAAAGATAAAAGTGAGAGAAAGAGATAAGTGAGAGAAAGAGAAAAGTAAGAGAAAGAGAGAAGGATCAATCGGCGATGGAAGAGAACGGAGTATGCTGACAAAAAGTAAGAAATATAATAGTAAGAAATATAATAGTAAGAAATAGACCAGAATGTTTCTTTAAAATAGATAAGAGAATGGTCGATAACAGAGAGGGAGAAAGTAAACAGAGACCAAGAAAACAAGAGCGAGCGAGCGAGAAACAGAGAGAGAAATTCAGAAAGAAATGTTAATACGAAGAACAAAAATAAAGAAGTTAAATAGATAGGATCAAATAATTAAATCAAATATCTGAAAAAAAAAACCCTGTGAGAACGGATACAGGAATTTTAGCCCCTGGTAGACTTAGAATAAGATGGACAGAGACCATCGATGGGGCGCTGCAACAAATGACATTGGTTGAAGCTATCTGTGGGGCGAGAACCACAGCTTTGTATCTACATCGACACCCCAACGGGAACATGGGGGGGGGGGGTGAAGAAATAAAAGAAGAAAGAAAGAAAGAAAGAAAAGAGAAAGAATACACAAATTATAGAAAAGGAAGTACAAGAGAACAAACGTAAACACTCAGTTGAGGGAGACAGAGACAGAGAGAGAGAGAGAGAGAGAGAAACTGAGATAAGCAACAACAACAAAATCGAAAAAAAAGGAAAAGAAGAAAGAAAGAAAGCAAGAAAGAAAAAAACAGAAAGAAGAAACAGAAAGAAAGAAAAAACCTAAAAGAAGAAACAGAAAGAAAGAAGTACTATTTTTGAGAAAATTGGAAATAAAGAACGAAAATCAAAAACAAAAAAAAATAGAGATCTCAATTTCCTGACAGAGCGTGTCACGACTAACTTCAAATAAGAGAAACAAGAAAGAAAAGAAAAAAAAAAACAAGAAAAGAGTTAAAAGAAACACGGTAGCTGCATGCACTAACGACAGATGTTAGATAAAAGGCGACAAGCAGGAAATTAACAATACAGAACTTGACAAAAAACCACGATGGACTAATCTAAACATGTCCAGCGCAGTTCTCCCCTAAATTAAGCAATCTACCATGTAGTCAAGTCAGAACAGACATCAACTGTCTCATTTTACATTCAGACTGCGTCTTAACCTTTTCTTAGGCCGAAAACAGAATTTCTATTTTCACACACAAACTCACTCCAGTCTCTCGCTAGAGAATTCATCAAACGGTCTCCCACATCCGGAGCAGTAGAACTCCATGAAACGTGCCAAAACTCTGAACAGACAATTTTGTCTGTACAGACAAGACAACAGACACTTGAGAATAAAGGGGTGTGCGGATTATTAGCTAAGGGAAGATTAGTTCTGTGAAATTGTTATTCCTTCGACGGGATTGTCCTTTGTGGATTCACATTGAAGAGCAGGCTTAATTGTCTGTCTGTTTTGTTGTCTGTCTGTATGTGAACGTTCGTCAGTTTGTAGGAGAATGTCTGTCTAGAAAGTGGGAGGGGGAAATAAACAGAGATGGGAAATAATAAACAGAGATGGGAAATAATAAACAGAGATGGGAAATAATAAACAGATGTGGGAAATAATAAACAGAGATGGGAAATAATAAACAGAGATGGGAAATAATAAACAGAGATGGGAAATAATAAACAGAGATGGGAAATAATAAACAGAGATGGGGAATAATAAACAGAGATGAGAGATAATAAACATAAATAGGGAAAAATAAACAGAAATGGGAAATCATAAACAGATATGTCTCTATTTCCAATATTGTCTTTCAAGAATGGAGATGTTTTTATACATTGACTCTTCTATACATCGACTAGTCTATACATTGACTCTTCTATACATCGACTAGTCTATACATTGACTCTTCTATAGATTGACTCTTCTATACATTGACTCTTCTATACATCGACTAGTCTATACATTGACTCTTCTATGCATTGGCTCTTCTATACATTGACTCTTCTATACATCGACTAGTCTATACATTGACTCTTCTATGCATTGGCTCTTCTATACATTGACTCTTCTATACATCGACTAGTCTATACATTGATTCTTCTATGCATTGGCTCTTCTATACATTGACTCTTCTATACATCAACTAGTCTATACATTGATTCTTCTATACATTGACTCTTCTATGCATCGACTAGTCTATACATTGACTCTTCTATGCATTGGCTCTTCTATACATTGACTCTTCTATACATCAATTAGTCTATACATTGACTCTTCTGTGCATTGGCTCTTCTATACATTGACTCTTCTATACATCGACTAGTCTATACATTGACTCTTCTATGCATCGATTAGTCTATACATTGACTAGTATATACATCGACTAGTCTATATATTGACATTTCTATACATCGACTAGTCTATACATTGACTCTTCTATACATCGACTAGTCTATACATTGGCTCTTCTATACATTGACTGTTCTATACATCAACTAGTCTACACATTGACTCTTCTATGCATTGACTCTTCTATACATTGACTCTTCTATACATCGACTAGTCTATACATTGACTCTTCTATGCATTGACTCTTCTATACATTGACTCTTCTATGCATCGATTAGTCTATATATTGACTAGTATATACATCGACTAGTCTATACATTGAAATTTCTAACATCGACTAGTCTATACATTGATATATTTATCATCGACTAGTCTATACATTGACATTTCTATACATCGACTAGTCTATACATTGACTCTTCTATACATTGACTGTTCTGTACATCGACTAGTCTATACATTGACATTTCTATACATCGACTAGTCTATACATTGACATTTCTATACATCGACTAGTCTATACATTGACTCTTCTATACATTGACTCTTCTATACATTGACTCTTCTATACATTGACTCTTCTATACATTGACTGTTCTATACATCGACTAGTCTATACATTGACATTTCTATACATCGACTAGTCTATACATTGACATTTCTATACATCGACTAGTCTATACATTGACTCTTCTATACATTGACTCTTCTATACATTGACTGTTCTATACATTGACATTTCTATACATCGACTAGTCTATACATTGACATTTCTATACATGTGTGTATGTTGCTAGGATCATATTCACTACACACCGGACGAATCCATAGGTGCTCCGATATCCTCTTCGAGTAAATCCGAGAAAATCATGAGAAGAATTCTGTCCCACGTGCACGAACTCCGAAGCACGGGGCGGGGATACACGATGTGAGTAGGTTTCTGCTAACAATTTTCCCCAGATAGCGGCCATCTTTAAGGCCTACTCTTTTCGAATCCAACTGCCAAGTGTTCTTTAACGTGCTCGAGTGCACACGAGACACCCTGTTATTTGCCGTTAACCGAGATGGCTAGGCATCGGGTCTTACTTCCCAGGAGATCAGGTGAGAGTAACGATATAAAGTAATGGCGGAATCATTTTTCCTAGTTTTGAAAAAAATAAACAAACAAAAAAACACCACCGCTTTTAGTGGGCTTCGAGCCTGGGCCCTTCCTTTTCCTGAGGCAAATGCCGTCCTCTAGACCACCTAGTCCCCAAAGTCTTCTATACATTGACTCTTGTATACTTGACCCTTCAATAGACTGACTCTTGGGTATATTCACCCTAATATACACTGACTCTGTAAAGAAAACACATTCAGGTTTACGAAAGTGAACTTTGACTCCGCTCTTTATGTGTTGTGCGCATGGCTTTTACACCGGCTTACAGTTATTCTTCTCTTTCCTTCCTCATTTGTCTTTTAGCATGGCGGGGAGATATGATTTGTTGTCTTTTACTCTTCTGCTGCTGTTATATTTCCTAGTATTTCTAATGTTGCATTAACTCTTACCGTACGTTTAGCCGCACAGTGCGTCACGCTCAATTTGATTAGTTTAAACTGTCATCAAACCATATTCTTTTTACATGTCTTGTATCATCTTGGTATTGGTGAAATCTAAATCCTTCTTTATTTGTCTAAATATTTATATATAATATGTTAAGTGTTAGATAAATATAAACATGTAGATTAATTTTTAAACCTGAAAAATGTTGTCTCTGAAATCTCTGCCGCTAAATTGATAATGACCTTCCGTACTGAAAGAGTTAATCCATTTGTTTCCGGTGGATCATTGGGTCTGGTATTCTCGCAATGTTTATGGATGGCTCGTTGTGTTTTGATATTTCTTTTTTATCACACGAACCATTTCACTTGTACTTCTTTATATATTCCATGGTAGGAATTATTCCTAGCTTTTTTTCTCAGTTCTTCATTTCTGAACTTATCTCTCAAGCTGTTTCCTGTTATTCGTCTGACACATTTCATCAAGGTAGTGGTTATTTTTCTTATTGGTTTTGATAGTTGGGCCCAGGACTGGCACTGGTAGCACAACGTTGGAATGAAGAGTGCCCGTTGTATAGTGCCCGTTTTGCCTCTAGAGTTATTTACTTGTTGGACAATGGTGGTAATAGCTGTCTGATAATTTGATCAGCTTTGTTGCATCTTGAGTCCATTTCTGCTGTTTGTGAATTGTCGCTTGTCATTAAACTTACTAAATATCTAAATTCCTCTATTTGTTTTAGTTGTCTGCCGTCCATCGTTATGTTTCTCTTTTGCAATATTCATGACTTCTGTTTTGTTGAGCTTTGCCAAGTACCTTGTCTGCAGACGTAGGTGAACATGTCTCTCCACATCTTCTTTCTCTAAAGTTGAGTGTAGAGTTGTTGTCGCAACCAACATCAGGTAGCATGTCCTTTGTAGCATTCACCACAGCCCGTCTGAAAGAATCTCTGTCTCTAGCCAGATCTCCCACAGAACGTTACATTCACCACAGCCCGTCTGAAAGAATCTCTGTCTCTAGCCAGATCTCCCACAGAACGTTACATTCACCACAGCCCGTCTGAAAGAATCTCTATCTCTAGCCAGATCTCCCACAGAACGTTACATTCACCACAGCCCGTCTGAAAGAATCTCTGTCTCTAGCCAGATCTCCCACAGAACGTTACATTCACCACAGCCCGTCTGAAAGAATCTCTGTCTCTAGCCAGATCTCCCACAGAACGTTACATTCACCACAGCCCGTCTGAAAGAATCTCTGTCTCTAGCCAGATCTCCCACAGAACGTTACATTCACCACAGCCCGTCTGAAAGAATCTCTGTCTCTAGCCAGATCTCCCACAGAACGTTACATTCACCACAGCCCGTCTGAAACAATCTCTGTCTCTAGCCAGATCTCCTACAGAACGTTACATTCACCACAGCCCGTCTGAAACAATCTCTGTCTCTAGCCAGATCTCCCACAGAACGTTACATTCACCACAGCCCGTCTGAAACAATCTCTGTCTCTAGCCAGATCTCCTACAGAACGTTACATTCACCACAGCCCGTCTGAAACAATCTCTGTCTCTAGCCAGATCTCCCACAGAACGTTACATTCACCACAGCCCGTCTGAAAGAATCTCTGTCTCTAGCCAGATCTCCCACAGAACGTTGCATTCACCACAGCCCGTCTGAAAGAATCTCTGTCTCTAGCCAGATCTCCCACAGAACGTTGCATTCACCACAGCCCGTCTGAAAGAATCTCTGTCTCTAGCCAGATCTCCCACAGAACGTTGCATTCACCACAGCCCGTCTGAAAGAATCTCTGTCTCTAGGATCACAGAACGTTGCATTCACCACAGCCCGTCTGAAAGAATCTCTGTCTCTAGCCAGATCTCCCACAGAACGTTACATTCACCACAGCCCGTCTGAAAGAATCTCTGTCTCTAGCCAGATCTCCCACAGAACATTGCATTCACAACAGCCCGTCTGAAAGAATCTCTGTCTCTAGCCAGATCTCCTACAGAACGTTACATTCACCACAGCCCGTCTGAAAGAATCTCTGTCTCTAGCCAGATCTCCTACAGAACGTTACATTCACCACAGCCCGTCTGAAAGAATCTCTGTCTCTAGCCAGATCTCCTACAGAACGTTACATTCACCACAGCCCGTCTGAAAGAATCTCTGTCTCTAGCCAGATCTCCTACAGAACGTTACATTCACCACAGCCCGTCTGAAAGAATCTCTGTCTCTAGCCAGATCTCCTACAGAACGTTACATTCACCACAGCCCGTCTGAAAGAATCTCTGTCTCTAGCCAGATCTCCCACAGAACGTTACATTCACCACAGCCCGTCTGAAAGAATCTCTGTCTCTAGCCAGATCTCCCACAGAACGTTACATTCACCACAGCCCGTCTGAAAGAATCTCTGTCTCTAGCCAGATCTCCCACAGAACGTTACATTCACCACAGCCCGTCTGAAAGAATCTCTGTCTCTAGCCAGATCTCCCACAGAACGTTACATTCACCACAGCCCGTCTGAAAGAATCTCTGTCTCTAGCCAGATCTCCCACAGAACGTTACATTCACCACAGCCCGTCTGAAAGAATCTCTGTCTCTAGCCAGATCTCCCACAGAACGTTACATTCACAACAGCCCGTCTGAAAGAATCTCTGTCTCTAGCCAGATCTCCCACAGAACATTGCATTCACAACAGCCCGTCTGAAAGAATCTCTGTCTCTAGCCAGATCTCCCACAGAACGTTACATTCACCACAGCCCGTCTGAAAGAATCTCTGTCTCTAGCCAGATCTCCCACAGAACGTTGCATTCACAACAGCCCGTCTGAAAGAATCTCTGTCTCTAGCCAGATCTCCCACAGAACATTGCATTCACAACAGCCCGTCTGAAAGAATCTCTGTCTCTAGCCAGATCTCCCACAGAACGTTACATTCACCTCAGCCCGTCTGAAAAAATCTCTGTCTCTAGCCAGATCTCCCACAGAACATTGCATTCACAACAGCCCGTCTGAAAGAATCTCTGTCTCTAGCCAGATCTCCCACAGAACATTGCATTCACAACAGCCCGTCTGAAAGAATCTCTGTCTCTAGCCAGATCTCCCACAGAACGTTACATTCACCTCAGCCCGTCTGAAAAAATCTCTGTCTCTAGCCAGATCTCCCACAGAACGCTACATTCACCACAGCCCAGTTGAAAGAATCCTGTCTCTAGCCAGATCTCCCACAGAACGCTACATTCACCACAGCCCAGTTGAAAGAATCCTGTCTCTAGCCAGATCTCCCACAGAACGTTGCATTCACCACAGCCCGTCTGATATAATCTCTGTCTCTAGCCAGATCTCCCACAGAACGCTACATTCACCACAGCCCAGTTGAAAGAATCCTGTCTCTAGCCAGATCTCCCACTTCTTCTGCTGTCATGTTCGAGGTCTCCTTGACATCTTGAAACCAACTTCTTCTTTGTCTGCCCCTGATGCGTTGCCTAGGCACCACGCCTTCCATTATTGTTCTTTCCAGCCCACTGTGTCTTTTGACGTGGTCATAGTATTTTTAATTTATTCTTTAGAATGATGTTTATAAGCTAGTTCTTTTTCATGTTGAAATCTTTGATTACATATCCAGTGTTCTTTCTCATTATCGAATGTACCCTAAGTATTTTTCTGCAGCATTTTGTTTCGCGTGAATAGACTTTCTTCATTACTGTTTGCGAGATTGTCCATTATTCGGAACCATACACTACTATTGGGAAGATGCATGGTCGTAGTATGTCTTTTCTGTGACATATAATAAGATCATAATAGGTACAACGTTTACTTTCCATGTTCCATCTCTACTTTCTCGATCACCAGTTAAGTGTGGATGTCTTATGTCACTAGTTTACATCAAAGCTGCGATATCTGCTCCCTTAGACCCGACACATCCGAATTCTGTATGGGTAGATTTGCTTAACAAATTTTTCCCCGGGCAGCGGTCATGCTTTGGCCTACTCTTTTCGACTTTAACTGCGAAATGTTCTTTAACGTGCGAGAGTGTACTCAGGGTCTGCTGAATTTATTCGCTATCCGAGAGGGCTAGACATCGGATCTGACTACCCTGAGACCAGGGGATGGTAATGCCTTAAGGAAACAACGGATCCTACACCCCATGTCAAAATTCGAACTCGGGACCTTGTAGTGCTGAGGCCGTCGTCAAGGCTCTGGACCACCCGGTCTCCCTTGTTGAAATGAAGTTCAACATAAGGTAAGGTCAAGGTCAAGTACGAGACTTGAACCGGCGTCTTAACACGCTAGTTTCCACCCATATGTGCTCGGCCGCCTATCCAGAAATGTTCGGAGACTTCTGGATAGTGTCGCTTCAAGCATCGAAACTCACGATGCGAGGCGACATTCCTCACCTTCCCAGGGTAGTGCCCTGGTACCCATTTCTGTCAACGGCTGGGTCGACCGCGGGGGTATTTTTATCCCAACCACGAGTACAACTCACACTGCTCCCAGCGGGAAAAGAACACGGGTTGTCCAAACATCGGGTGGTTTTCCCAACTAGGCTACCGAGGCCCCCGAGTTCAACATCAATTTGCGGATAAACTGGTTTATCTCAGAACAAGATCTAAATTAGCACGTTTGTGTGGTATCACCAACATGGCGCCGCTTTTGACTCGTTACCATGCCTACGATCTAGACATCATGGCACAACTTCCGGTCTCGCAATGTAGGGCATGCAGAATCAGAATAATATTCTCTCTCTCTTTCTCTCGCTACTCTTTCTGTCTAAATTAATCTAAAATAAATTTTAAAATGAAAGAAACCGAAAAGAGCAATAGACGGAATATTGTTCTCATGCGCGAGTGAATATTCATATATTGGATACAGCTAGAAAGGATAAATTTGGAATATTGCGAATAGTTGAAGTGGATAAATCAACGAGCAATGTAATCAGTTTGAATTATAAATTACAAAGGGGAGGGAATTACATGAAGGGAGATTATTCATGGGCATTTCATATAATTTCCTCTCAAGGGTAACACATTTTAGAAGCTTTATGGAAATCATCGACTTTGGGATTTGTGAAGTACTTGTCCTATAGTTTTCTTCGTCTTTTTTCCTTCTAGCGCCGCTAGACGTCGATTAGTTCTGGTAGTGTTTTTCTCCAGCTTCTCTATTCTTGGTGAGATGTTTGATCTTGTCTAATGAGTATATGCCTGCCAACTTTGCTTCTCTTATAAGAGCTCTTTTTAGTGTCTCTCTAGGTTATTCCTCGTTTCAATAATCCCGATGTTTCCCATTGAAGAGCCTGTTTTGGAATTCTCTTGTTGTCTCTTCTCAGTACATTGGGAAACAGCGATAGCCCAGTGGTTAGTGAGCTGGACTACTAAGGACAAGAGGTCGGGTTTGATTCTGATCGACGGCTTCCAGGTTCACCCAGCCTTAAATGGGTACCGGAGTTTTGTTTCTGGTAAAGTAAAGCAGCACGGACGTAAAATCGACCACATTACCCCAAAAATCATGTGCCGAAGGTCTGTAAAAATTATGGTCACTAACACCATATTCCCTATACGCCACTTGGCGTGGCGGGACACTCTTCTCAGTACAAGTCCGACATATGTCCATCTTCTCTTCCTAATTGTAGATGAGATCGTTCGTTGCATGTCCCTTTCTCTTGCATTTATATTCGTCTTGAATTCATTCCATTGTAGTTGAAATTGTTGGTTGCATGCCCATTTCTCTTATATTTATATTAGCTTTGAACTCATTCTATTGTAGATGAGATCATTGGTTGCATGCCCATTTTTCTTATATTTATATTAGTTTTGAATTCATTCCATTGTACACAGAGTATTCTTCGTAATCATTTGTCTTCAACTTCATAAGTTTTCAAGTTCAACGCAGCAGGAGGTCGATGCCTGGGAGTCTTGACCCAGGTGGGTCCACCTCCCATAAAATGCCAAGAATCTTATTGTATGTTACCCCCTTTTGGTGATCTGCTCGCCTCCTCATGTTGAGCTCTGTATAAAAAGCTTCCTATTACATACAATTTCTGACAGATGAATATATTTTTTTTTAATTCTTCGCTCTCTTCATCTTCGACATTTTCCTTTTCTCTTCAATTCTCATCTTATTTGTATTCTTCTACATCTTCATTTACGTTTTAAAACATCTTATTTTTTCATTGTTGACCGAGATAGACTTTCTCTTGGAAAGTATGGCGGACTGGTATTGTACTGACCATATCCATCACAATTGTATCGATGATCATGTAAAATATGTTCACTAACAACACATTTCCAATACGTCAACATCAAGATGGACCTCTCTTTTAGAACCGACCGGGAAGGGATGCGTTCGAACATCAGCACAGCACATCTAATTTAGGCTGCAAGTCTATTTACCACGACACCATTACTAGCGTCCGTGACAACCGTCTCTAGCCTCCATTTTTAATACATAATCGATGACGTAATACACCAATACATAGCAAGGACACGCGGTGCCATTGTGTGATATAAAAATGTATAATCTTCTCTGGAAATAACCTCGACGTATGGCATGTTCTCAAAGCAGTTCTTTTTCCCTGAATGGTGGCACAATTTATCTATATTTTCCCCAATCGATTCACTCCGTTTAAACGCCCAACAGCGATAACGTAAATGAAGGTATTACTTCCCTTTGGAGTTAGGAATTCAATTCATTTTTTTGAGTTTTCACATAAAAAGAGTCGTGATAATTTAAGTGATTTATATTTAATGTTGGATTGGAATAAAGCTCAGATATATTCTAAGGTTCATTAACAAATAGTAAAAGTAAAGTAGCCCCTTCAGGCCAAGTGGCGGCGTATAAGGAATATGGTGTTAGTGACCATAAGTTTTACAGACCTTCAACACATGATTTTTGGGGTAATGTGGTCAGTATTACGCCCGTGCCGCTTCACTTTCCCAGAAAAAAAATCCGGTACCCATTTAAGGCTGTGTGAACCCGGAAGCCGTCGGTTGAGATCGAAACCTACCCCTTGTCCTTTGTAGTCCAGTTTACAAACCACTGAGCTATCGCGGCTCTCTTCATTAACAAATAGTATTATACAATCATTCAAGATGTGTTGAATTTATTTTGAGTGTCGGTGGCTGTATGGTTAATGTGTTCGTTTCCTGATCAGCAGGGTCCAGGTTCGATTCCCAGAAGTGGTAGACTTTTTTTGTTCGACCAACAAGGTTCCGGTGTCTATCCAGTCTGTAAAAATGGGTACCTGACAGTTTTATTGGAAGTAGAAGCGGCCTGGCGCGATGCCGACCACATCACCTAAAAATGCTGCGTGGTTGAGGAGAAATATGGTCAATAACACCATGCGCTTAGCAAAGCAGGGGAGAAAACATGTTCCTTTTTATTTCTACTCCTTCCTCATTTCCCATTATACGTCGAGGGGAGATAGAATTTGCAGACTGTTGCTATTTTTTTTGGCTTTTTCTCCCGTTATCTTTCCTAGTGTTTCTAATATTCCGTCGATCCTCTTTTTCGAGGTCAACCCTTGAGTCTGATGTTCTCGCAACGTTTATTGAAGGCTCGTTGTGGTTTCATCTGTTTATCTAATCACGTGGCCAGACCACTTTATCTCTTGTTTCTTTACTAGATGTCCCTAAGGTCTGGATACATTGACACAAAAACATATCTTCAAGACATTACATTTTTTAAAACTTTCATTCAATTGGGATATGATATAACTTCTTCTATATGATTAATGGGAGCCGCGATAGCTCAGTGGTTAGTGAACTGGACTACTATGGACAAGGGGTAGGGTTCGATCCCAACCGACGGCTTTCGGGTTCACCCAGCCTTAAATGGGTACCGGATTTTTTTCTGGGAAAGTAAAGCAGCACGGGCGTAATACCGACCACATTACCCCAAAAATCATGCGCTGAAGGTCTGTAAAATATAGGGTCACTAACACCATATTTCCCTATACGCCACTTGGCGTGACGGGGGTACTTTACTTTTTTTTTTTTATATGATTAATAAAATAAGCACAAAATCATATTAAAAAGCTAGACTTATTAGAGAGACGAGACAAAACGTTTCGGTGAAAGCCATAATCGGGTACAAGACAACAAACATTTATATAAAAACAGACACAATGGGGACAGTATTTCCCTGAAGCAAATATAAACATAACAGTCAAACACTGATCTCAAAATTGAAAATGGAGGAATAGGAACAGTGGCCAGGATTTAGCGTGCCGGTTGGTCACATCATTCTTCATGGCTAGTCAATTACGAGCTACTCTTTGAACTAATGTTCCATAGTTTGATCACTCGGTTGCTATTTCGTTAAATAATTGGCAATGCTTTTAGTGACATTTATTTTGTTAATGTTTGTTTTTTCTCCTCTATGCCTGTAGTGACACAATTCTGTTCGAAAGTCGAAAGTCTACGTCAAAAGTCGAAAGTCTACGTCAAAAGTCGAAAGTCTACGTCTAAAGTCGAAAGTCTACGTCTAAAGTCGAAAGTCTACGTCTAAAGTCTAAAGTCTGCATCTAAAGCCTAAAGTCTAAAGTCTACGTTTAAAGTCGAAAGTCTACGTCTAAAGTCGAAAGTCTACGTCTAAAGTCGAAAGGCCCATTATTATTTAAAACAAACATTATTTAACATGATAGACAAAGATAAACATGAGTCTATATGTTCCCATAAGAACTAACTGTGTGTTCAGCAGGGAAAGCAAATATCAACAAGTGCGTTTTGTTACGAAAATAAATTATTCTCATTATTATGAATGTATTACATGTAAAGAACTAAACACGTTTGAAAGGTATCTTTTTGGTATGAAATTGAGAGAAAAAGAGCCTGCCGAAAACGGAGTGTGTCAGCCACAGCGCAGGTTTAATAGCAAAATCAGGACATACACGCGTATACGAGCATTGACCATGTGACCAACTCATCGCGTGTTATGTTGTTGTTGTTACTCCTCCAACATGAAAAAGGACAAAGAGTTAAGTTCGCTGAAGAGAAAGATGAACAGCAAAAACAAGAAGAGGGAAGAAGAGACAGAGGGAAAATGAAGGATAAGAGACAACATAATAAAATGGTTATGGTTGATGTTATTGTTATGGAAGGCCCCGGTATCACTGCAAACGAATTAAAATCCATAATTGCTAACCGCCAGTGCCAGTGGAATTATCCGATTTAATATCTCATCTACCAAACAAAGAAAGATAGCATAGTAGTCTCAGCATACGCCAAAAGACATAAGGTGAAACCGCACAGAAAGTGAACACGGCCATCTGTTACCCGTCATATGACACCATTAACCGTAGGCAATCGGAATATCGTAATACGATAAAAACAGATCAAACGCACAGCTCACGGTGTGCACAGAGCACTTAACTCAGTAGCTCCTGCAGAGAACCGGACTTGGAATATGAGGAAATTGCAACAAGGAACATTTTTCAGACACAGCCTACAATGGTTCCTGCCGCTTATCCGCCATATTGACCAGAAGTTCACATCCTCCCGAAAATGTTGGTCGTCATATTAAAAAAAATGTATAGCGTTTGCTATAAAATGATTGATATATAATAATCAATAGAGCTGATATTAAAGTGATAGCGATGTTGTTGATGGTTGTTGATGGGTTGCCACGAGTTGATGCGAGCATGTTGCCCTTTGACTCATAAGATGTGGCGGGTCGTAATGGCTTTCTTGACATTCCCGGCTCTTACTGGAGAGGTTGGATTTCGTCTGTCCCAGGCTATGCTGGGAAACTACTAGTCCAGCCCAGAGGTACTGCAATACAGGGTCCTCTATATCAGTAACAGCCACCACTACGGGGAACACGACGATCCTAGCTTCTGTTAGCCAGTCTGGTTTGACGCAGACTATTTCCAGGGGAGACCACGAGGAGGTAGAACTGCTAGGTCTTGGTCGGTTGATGGTGCGCCGACCCTGCTATTTTCTGCAGGTCGCAGGCGCTTATGCTCCCCCAAGTGATAGAGATAGAAAGTTATCTACAGGATTATCATCTGACATCAGGCTCTGTACGTGTTTACGTTGATAATCAATAACGTTGTAGATAATATGCAGTCAAACTATTTCGCATTATTATAATATCCTGCCAAACGCCAGTAGAATTGGCTCAGCGTCCAAATAAGGAATAGCTGTCAACCATACATTTGGCTCTACAAAGTGAATCGATTATGCAAAGCACTAGAATAATTGTAGCAAGCCCCATCCCCCCCCCCCCAGCCCTCCTGGAAAGAACAATGATCTGTACACGCCTATGCACGATTATGTCCGGGGTGGACACAATTGCTGGAAAGAGTTCGTCGAATCAATATTCAAGATCACGTGACGCCACGCGACTATTACATTCTCAACATTCGCGTGCTCGACTCGGACTTCCTGGAAATTACCCAGAAAACGGGCCCCGTGAGTCTTCAAGGACTTGCCTACTGTCAACTTTTCTTTGGGGGTTTGTTGCACAGGATGTCAATTAGCGTGTGTGTTACCAATGGCAACAAACGGTGTATAGTTACATTTTCGCCCCGGAGCACGGTGTTTCTAGCTACTTGACGTCCGGGATAAAATACTCGAATTTTAGGGAATGAAATTGGGGGTAATTAAAGATCTATTTCAGAATCTAAAAGTGCATTGCGAAATATAAACACAAAACGGCAAAGAGTAGCTAAACTAATAGAAACACAAGACAAACTGCGACGTTTCGGCAAAAGCCTTCATCATCACCATCATCATCATCAAGTACTATGCCTGCTGGTGTAATGTCTCAGCAACTTTCGATCTCGACAGTTAATTATCATTTCTGTTGTTGAACTTTTGCCAAGCCAATATCTTAACATGTCAGGTAACTTTTCTCTTTGCTTCCCTCTATCTCTTCGTCCCTCAATTTTCCTTTTTGTTACAATATATTCCAGCTGTTTCCTTCTATTTACATGAAAAAAAATGATGATCATTTCTTCCCAATACTGGATATTAGCTCTCTTTTTGCTTTGGCCTCTTTCGGAACGTTTTCATCGCTCTTTTTAGCTGTCCATGGTATTCTCAACATTCTTCTGTAGAACCACATTTCTACAACTTTCAGTGATTTTCTTGTCTGTTGTCCTATTGTCTATGATTCACATCCATTTGTTAAGTCTGACTCTACATAACATTTAAGAACTCTCTTTCTTGTTTCTATTGTCAACAATTGATTGCGCAGTATCTTCCTCATGTTTTGGAAAGCTGCTTTTGTCTGAGCTATTCTGCATCTCATCTCTTGTTCCCTTCTCATAACATTATGAGAAAATGATTGTTTCTTTCTAATATTAGATATGAGCTCTCTTTTGCTTTGGCTCTTTCAGAACCTTTTCATTACTCTTCAGATAGAAAACTCACAACAACAACAAAAGAAAAAAATATATAAATTCATGTAAAGATGTAAAATGAGTGATTTCGCAGAATATATCGTGCTGATCTTGTATTATTTTTTTCTACCAGATGAATGCTTTTGCCGAAACGTCATCGTTTGTCTTGTCCTTCTATTAGTTTAGCTGCTTTACAAAGTTTTATTTCTTTATTTCCCATGTTCTCTGCAGCGCTAATAGTGTAGTATGTTCTATGGTCTTTGTTTATGGTTATCTCCATACATGACATCCACCAGAGGGAGACTAGGTGGAATAGATGTAAGACATCAGCATCTGGGCAGGAAAGTCCTGGGTTCAATTCCTACCATAGGCGGTGGGAAATTTGTTAAAAATCGAATCCGTGGTTTCTGCGTGGCTTTACCTTCCCCCCGGTCTCTGGGTAGTAAGATCTGACGTCTAGCCCTCTCTGGGTAGTGAGATCTGACGTCTAGCCCTCTCTGGGTAGTAATATCTGACGTCTAGCCCTCTCTGGGTAGTAAGATCTGACGTCTAGCCCTCTCTGGGTAGTGAGATCTGATGTCTAGCCCTCTCTGGGTAGTAAGATCTGACGTCTAGCCCTCTCTGGGTAGTGAGATCTGATGTCTAGCCCTCTCTGGGTAGTGAGATCTGATGTCTAGCCCTCTCTGGGTAGTGAGATCTTATGTCTAGCCCTGTCTGGGTAGTGAGATCCGATGTCTAGCCCTCTCAAGGTAGTGAGATCCTATGCCTAACCCTCTCTAGGTAGTGAGATCCGATGTCTAGCCCTCTCTAGGTAGTGAGATCCTATGCCTAACCCTCTCTAGGTAGTGAGATCCGATGTCTAACCCTCTCTAGGTAGTGAGATCCGATGTCTAGCCCTCTCAAGGTAGTGAGATCCTATGCCTAACCCTCTCTAGGTAGTGAGATCCGATGTCTAACCCTCTCTAGGTAGTGAGATCCGATGTCTAACCCTCTCTAGGTAGTGAGATCCGATGTCTAACCCTCTCTAGGTAGTGATATCCGATGTCTAACCCTCTCTAGGTAGTGAGATCCGATGCCTAACCCTCTCTAGGTTGTTGATCCGATGTCTAGCCCTCTCTGGGTAGTGAGATCCGATGTCTAGCCCTCTCTGGGTAGTGAGATCCGAAGCCTAACCCTCTCTGGGTAGTGAGATCCGAAGGCTAACCCTCTCTGGGTAGTGAGATCCGAAGCCTAACCCTCTCTGGGTAGTGAGATCCGAAGCCTAACCCTCTCTGGGTAGTGAGATCCGATGTCTAGCCCTCTCTGGGTAGTGAGATCCGAAGCCTAACCCTCTCTGGGTAGTGAGATCCGAAGCCTAACCCTCTCTGGGTAGTGAGATCCGAAGCCTAACCCTCTCTGGGTAGTGAGATCCGATGTCTAGCCCTCTCTGGGTAGTGAGATCCGAAGCCTGACCCTCTCTGGGTAGTGAGATCCGATGTCTAGCCCTCTCTGGGTAGTGAGATCCGAAGCCTGACCCTCTCTAGGTAGTGAGATCCGATGTCTAGCACTCTCTAGGTAGTGAGATCCGATGTCTAGCCCTCTCTAGGTAGTGAGATCCGATGTCTAGCCCTCTCTAGGTAGTGAGATCCGATGTCTAGCACTCTCTAGGTAGTGAGATCCGATGTCTAGCACTCTATAGGTAGTGAGATCCGATGTCTAACCCTCTCTAGGTAGTGAGATCCGAAGCCTGACCCTCTCTGGGTAGTGAGATCCGATGTCTAACCCTCTCTAGGTAGTGAGATCCGAAGCCTGACCCTCTCTAGGTAGTGAGATCCGATGTCTAACCCTCTCTAGGTAGTGAGATCCGATGTCTAGCACTCTCTATGTAGTGAGATCCGATGTCTAACCCTCTCTAGGTAGTGAGATCCGATGTCTAGCCCTCTCAGGGTAGTGAGATCCGAAGCCTGACTCTCTCGGAAAAAAAGCGAAAAACCAAGAACCTCCGTGTGTACTCGCGCTCATTAAAGAACTTTTGGCAGTTTCAAGTAAAAAAAAAAAAAAAAACAAACAGGCCAAAATGGCCGCTGTCCGTGCAAAAAAATTAATAAGTAAATCTACCAATCAATGCCAAAGACGGATGTGTCGGGCCGAAAGTCGCAGATATCACGGCTATGCCGTAAACTAGCGATACAACACATTCACTCCCATATAGGGGTGAACTTTCAGTTGAAGACATGTACCGGCGCTAAAGCCTTTCAGTTGAAGACCTGTACCAGCGCTAAAGCCTTTCAGTTGAAGACATGTACCAGCGCCAAAGCCTTTCAGTTGAAAACATGTACCAGCGCTAAAGCCTTTCAGTTGGAGACATATACCAGCGCTAAAGCCTTTCCGTTGAAGACATGTACCAGCGCTAAAGCCTTTCAGTTGAAGACATGTACCAGCGCTAAAGCCTTTCAATTGAAGACATGTACCAGCGCTAAAGCCTTTCAGTTGAAGACATGAACCAGCGCTAAAGCCTTTCAGTTGAAGACATGTACAAGCGCTAAAGCCTTTCAGTTGAAGACATGTACCAGCGCTAAAGCCTTTCAGTTGAAGATATGAACCAGCGCTAAAGCCTTTCAGTTGAAGACATGTACCAGCGCTAAAGCCTTTCAGTTGAAGACATGTACCAGCGCTAAAACCTTTTCAGTTGAAGACATGTACCAGCGCTAAAGCCTTTCAGATGAAGACATGTACCAGCGCTAAAACCTTTCAGTTGAAGACATGTACCAGCGCTAAAGCCTTTCAGTTGGAGACATGTACCAGCGCTAAAGCCTTTCTCTGTAGCTTTGAGCGGAAGCTCACCGCGAGGTAGGCACGACAACATGGCGAAGGTAAAGGTCATTTAAAATGTCCCGATCTTTATGGAAGACGGGTTTAGGGTTTCATGGGCATCTGGGGAAACTAATTTGATGAAGAGCGTTCAAACAAACAAACAAACAAATAAATAAACACAAGTTGCAAATAAAGGCAAGAAAATTGTTTTATTTTTTTCGTTTGGATAATTTCAGGCTAGGGCGGGTAGAAAGAGGTGGGGTGATTATAAAATGGTGTGCTTTTGTGTGTGTGTGTGTGTGTATGTGTGTGCGTGTGTTTAGAGAGTTTGTGTAGGCGCAGAGATGTTAGTTCGAAAATGGCTCGACATCATTATCATCATCAAGCGCCACAGAACTTAGTTGTAATCTTCGAAATAAATTTGACAGAATTTATGGATGAAGATGTTAGTACATTCAACTCATTCTTAAAACTGATTCTTTTATGGAAGTGGTTTCAACTTGTGGCATCTAATTCACAAAAAGTAACATTTCTAGTTGAAGTAGATATTTCTAGATGATAATATTTTAGAGGTTGAATCTCGTAACAAGAAGATTAACGATTAGTAAACTGAGAGTTCTATAGAAAATAAACATAGAATGGTATTGAGTAGCTAGACTAACAGAAAGACAAGACCAACTACAACGTTTCGGCAAAAGCCTTCATCAGCTATATCAAACAAACTATACACACTCAACAACAAAAATTCTGAGCCAGAATACACAACGACACAGATATTAAAAAAATGGCGGAATAGACGGTGGCCAGGGTTTACGCTGAGTGGTTAAAAATTAATAGACAATAGTCCAGGTAAGATTTAATTAGATCAAATTACTAAGTAGTAAGGGGGCCGCGATAGCTCAGTGGTTAGTGAACTGGACTACAAAGGACAAGGGGTAGGGTTCGAGCCCAATCGACCGCTTCGGGTTCACCCAGCCTATAATGGGTACCGGATTTTTTTTCTGGGAAAGTCAAGCGGCACGGGCGTAATACCGACCACATTACCCCAAAATCATGTGCCGAAGGTCAGTAAAATTTATGGTCACTAACACCATATTCCCTATACGCCACTTGGCGTGACGGGGGTACTTTAGTTTTTACTTGTATTATTCCTCAGTGGTTTATCATTGTATTCTGACGATCAGCGCAGTCCGAAGGATGGTAGTCCCATGAGTCGAGATTTCTTTAAAAACGCTGTTAGTGAGACTCGTTTCCCTGGACCTCTGTGGTTGTACCAAGGTTCACTACCTCTAAGTCATGGGCGCCTACAAAGAAATAAAACAACGAACAATTGGGGAAAAATATTGAACTTTCCTTAGATAGTTTCAAAGGTAACTTTCCGTAGATAGTTTCAAAGATAACTTTCTTTAGATAGTTTCAAAGATAACTTTTCTTAGATAATTTCAAAGATAACTTTCCTTAGATAGTTTCAAAGATAACTTTCCTTAGTTAGTTTCAAAGATAACTTTTCTTAGATAATTTCAAAGATAACTTTCCTTAGGTAGTTTCAAAGATAACTTTCTTTAGATAGTTTCAAAGATAACTTTTCTTAGATAATTTCAAAGATAACTTTCCTTAGATTGTTTCAAAGATAACTTTCCGTAGATAATTTCAAAGATAACTTTCCGTAGATAATTTCAAAGATAATTTTCCATAGTTTCAAAGATAACTTTCCATTGTTTCAAAGATAATTTTCCATACTTTCAAGGATAACTTTCCGTACATAGTTTCAAAGATAACTTTCCGTAGATAGTTTCAAAGATAACTTTCCGTAGATAGTTTCAAAGGTAACATTCCATAGTTTCAAAGATAATTTTCCATAGTTTCAAAGATAATTTTCCATAGTTTCAAAGATAACTTTCCATAGTTTCAAAGATAATTTTCCATAGTTTCAAAGATAACTTTCTAAAGTTTCAAAGATAATTTTCCATAGTTTCAAAGATAACTTTCCGTATATAGTTTCAAAGATAACTTTCCATAGCTTCAAAGATAACTTTCCGTATATAGCTTCAAAGATAACTTTCCATAGCTTCAAAGATAACTTTCCGTATATAGTTTCAAAGATAACTTTCCATAGCTTCAAAGACAACTTCAAGTAGGCAACTTAAATTCAAAGCTGAACTTTTGGAAGCACCTGTGAATTAGGCAACATTAAAAAAATTAAAAGGCGGGAAACAACTCAACATTCTTTGTCCTGAAACGCTCGCCTAGAAAGCTCGTCTGCTCGTGGATCAAGTTTCGTTTGGGACTAACACTGGGATAAAGTTTCCTTAGATTTGGATTGCAGGTCTAAATGTCAAATATTCGCCCATCTCCTCCTTTTGTCTTTCCTTCTACCCTATTCTTGCCAATCTTAATGGATTTTAATCAACATTGCAGTGTGCCATACCGGTTGGCGTAGGCGATCATGTCCTTCCACAAATCTCTATTCACAGTAAAAGTAAAGTAAAGTACCCCCCGTCACGCCAAGTGGCGTATAGGGAAATATGGTGTTAGTGACCCTATATTTTACAGACCTTCAGCACATGATTTTTGGGGTAATGTGGTCGGTATTACGCCCGTGCTGCTTTACTTTCCCAGAAAAAATCCGGTACCCATTTAAGGCTGGGTGAACCCGGAGCCGTCGGTTGGGATCGAACCCTACCCCTTGTCCGTAGTAGTCCAGTTCACTAACCACTGAGCTATCGCGGCTCCCACTAATTTTTAGGGAATTAGTAAAACCCAGGTGTCCTCGCCAGGGAACGAACCCCGGCTGTTGCCGTGGTAAGCCAACCGCCTATCGATTGCGCTAACCGGACACCCTCTATTCACAGTGCGTCGTATCAATTCTGTTATTGACTGCCTACCGTGCCATGACACCTAGTTATATAGTATTTTCTCTCTTTTGTCCTCCGCGTTCTCTCTTTCCCTGTATTTTGCCAGTTGTAACCAAGTATTCCAACTTTCCACTTCTCATGATGTGCCCGAAAAAGGTTGATTGTTTCGTTTTGATGTTTTTTAGGAGCTCACTTTTTGTGTTGGCCTCTTTGAGAATGTCCTCATTGGTGTTTCTAGCTGTCCAGGGAACTTTCAACATTCTTCTGAGAAATCCCATCTCTATTGCCACAAATGGCCTTTCCATTTGTTTGTCTCTTGTCCATGATTTGCTTCCATATGTCAGAATGGGTTCTATTTAGCACCGATGGACTCTCTTTCTCACTTCTATTGACATAGATTTATTGCATAAAATATTTTTCATTTTCTCAAATACAATTTTACCCTGAGCTATTCTACTTTTCATTTCAGTGATGCATCTTCCGTCTCATGTTATGTACCCAAGTATTTGAGGCTCTGAACTTGTTTATTTTGATGTTGCATGGTGGCGATGATTGATTCATCAACATGGACATTACTCCTGTTTTCCCACTGCCTCATAAGTCGAGACCTTTCCTGTTGTTCTGTAAAACTGACATCCAAAACGTCTATGGCTGCACATCAGAACAAAAGTTATATCGGGAAAATCCAAACTGGCACAAAACTTGCACAGTTATTCACATATTTATCGTCAACGTCATGTTATCTTATCGCATTTATGTTTCCTGGTTAGAATCAGTTGAGACTACGTGTTTTTTTCCGGCCTTACAGGTTATCGGGGTCTACCCAACCTCTTTAAGTGTGTTCCAGACATTCTCTGGGAGGGAGAGGCAACGAAGGAAAGGCACTACTACCTATCACAATGAAGGCACTAACACTTCACTACCCAACGGTAATTGTGATGTTTCTACTGTTGATCTACATCAACGCTAGATGTCAGGCCCGTTGTGTTTGTCGCCATCAATCTCTGGACTGGCGAGCTGTTTCATCTTATCAAATAAGTGTATGCCTCTTCAACTTTGCTTCTCTTATAAGTGTTGTTTTCAGTGTCTCTCTAGGTCTTCCTCTTTTTCTGTATCCTGATGTTTCCCATAGACGAGCCTGTTTTGAATTCTCTTGTTGTCTCTTCTCAGCACATGTCCGACATCTCTCTTTGTTATTTTTCACCTTTAGCACACGACGGTAAGGGTTGATAATACATTTGTGTTGAATATTCTAAGTTTGGTTTTCTTGCTAAGTATTTTTTATTTCCATAATTTGCCCAGGTTTTTTTTAAAATTAGTTGTTGCTTTTGCTATATATATATATATATATATATCTGCGATCAAGACTCAATCAGAGTAGGATTCCAGACTCTCTCATTAAGTCAGCTGTGTGTTTAAGTGAGCCGATTGCCCCATATAGTTTTACCAAGATATACATAGTGGTCTACTTTTTCCAAAGCCTGACGACTTAGATATGTCTTACCCTTTGATGCAGTTTAATTTTTCGTTATTTTTGTTTGTCCCTGTTAATTTCAAGTCATTTCTTTCCGCCACGGATGATAGGGTATCGGTGACATTTTTGATCTTGTTGATATTGTCACTTATGAACGCTAAATCATCAACATATGTTTACTGTTTATTTCGCGTGCTGCTTCATAATTTCTCTTATTCTTTTCTTCTTCATTTTTTTTTTGTCTTCTTATTCCCTTTGGTCACGAAAAGTAAAAAAAAAAAAAAAGTAAAGAGCCCCGTCACGCCAAGTGGCGTATAGGGAATATGGTGTTAGTCACCATAATTTTTATAGACCCCGACACATGATTTTTGGTGTAATGTGGTCGGTATTACGCCCGTGCCGCGTTACATTCCCAGAAAAAAATCCGGTACCCATTTAAGGCTGGCTGAACCCGGGAGCCGTTGGTCAGGATCGAACCCCGCCTCTTGTCCTTCTGTGTAGTCCAGTTCACTAACCACTGAGCTATCGCGGCTACCTTTGGTTACGTCACGACAGAGTAATTAGTTGCCTACAGGCCCAGATCACAGCTGTTTGTTTTCATCACAAAGTGGCACGTTAGTTCTAACCTTGTTATTTTTTTAAGCATTTGTGGATACAGATGTCCTGAGTTTAGCACATTCCACTCATCCTTAAAACTGATATTTGAAGGGCAGTGGTTTAAATTTGTGATGCCGCACATACAAAACGTTTAACGTGAGTGCTAAAGTCAACATTTATTTATGAATCAGATTTTGGCAGCTATTGCTCATAATAAGAAAATAGCAGTTTGGCAAATCTGAAAGTTTTGGGCAGGAATATCCAACTTTTAACCACAAACCATTCTCCGTAACTCTTTCACTACTCAATCAAGATGTGGGAAGAGCACAGGACTTCGACAAACACAGATCCAAGTCACTTCTTCGGATGATGGAAATGGGAGTTAAGATGGTCACAGCCAGAAATGAGAAACTTAGTGGGCGTGTAAGAAGGCTTATCAACCAACATAGAACTGGAGTCGTCAGTCGCTGGACACTGCGGGACTTGCTGAGGAGGGGATCTGAGCACCTATGGACATGTTCGGAGTGCAATGATGATGACCAGCAAATAACTCATTAAATCAATAACTCAATAACTCATTAAATCAATAACTCAATAACTCATTAACTCAATAAATCAATAACTCAATAACTCATTAAATCAATAACTCAATAACTCAATAACTCATTAAATCAATAACTCTTTAAATCAATAACTCATTAAATCAATAAATCAATAACTCAATAACTCATTAAATCAATAACTCATTAAATCAATAACTCTTTCACTACGTTTCGACGCACTATGCGCCATGCCGATTTCTGTCATGTACGTTTCGCGGCACAGTACGTCACTTTCAATTTGATGAGTATAAACTGTCATCAAACAATATTCTTTTTATATGTCTTGTATCATCTTGGTATTGGTGAAATATAATTCCTTATGTAATTATCTACAAATGCATGTACAATATGTTAAGTGTTAGATAAATATAAACATGTAGATTAATATTTAAAAACATAAAAAAAATTGTGCCTATGAAATAACTACCGCACTAATGATAATCTTCTTCTTCTTTTCCTCTTTCCTTCCTCATTTGCCTTTCAGCGTTGAGGGGAGTTATAATTTGCGGTCTTTTGCTCTTCTGTTCACCTCTGCTACTGTTATGTTTCATAGTGCTTCTAATATTCCATCGACCCATCTTTTTCGTGGTCGACCCTTGGGTCTGGTGTTCTCACAACGTTTGTTGAAGGCTCGTTGTGTTTTGTTCTTTCTGCCTTGTCACGTGGCCAAACCATTTTATCTGTTTTTTCCTTATATATTCTATGGCGGGGGCTATTCCTAATAATAATAAGCTACCTTAATGAAAGAGGTAAATTATTTTCTTGTTTTTTTTGCGTTCGCCGGTTTTTACCACCTACGAAGCCCCTAGAGACTAGGAACTGAATTTTGCGTGTTTATCCGTTTTTCCCTGGCAGCCGTGTGCACAGGGGTCCCTCGCAGCACAGGCAGATAACTCCGTCTTCGGAGGTGCTCATATTTTTTCCGTCGATGAGTAATTGACGTTTCAAGCCGGGCTTCGCTGCTGTGACCAGGGGTGGTTGCCGCAGAGAGAAATCGTAAATAAAAATCTCAACTAGCCGGGATTTGAACCCACAACCTCTCTGTCTCTAGGTCGGCGCCGAGACCAACCAGTTCCCGTGGTTATTAACAAATAATTTCTTGTACAGCATCTTCTAATCCCTAAGAATGTATAACAGAATGATATTGTCCACTTAATCGTTAAGGTTTAAATCAACTAAAGTATCAGTATCAAACAACTGTGTAAGATGCATTGAAGTACAAGAAAGATGATGTTTTTTCCTCCCTTTAAAGAAATAATTAAAGTACTTTAAAAAAAAAATAAAAAGAGTCAGAGTGATATTGTGTACATGACCAGGCACATTAAATATTTATCTCAACAGTCATCATGATATATTCAGCTTGCTGGCTGAGGCGATCATGTTAATCCCTAACATTCTAGCACTCCAGTTGTACTTCCAGTCAAGCAAAACCCTTCAACAATCTACTATCGTTTTCTTCCCTTGCTGTCTGTCACTCATAGCTTAGAGCTGCCAGCAATGTCGGCACATGTCTCATGTTTTCCTGTTACTTTAACTCGCAATAAACATATCTCAGTAGCCATCACTGTACACGCACTGTGCTGTCATGGCCAAATTCTGTCATAGAAAAATGATGTCATTGCTAAATGATGTCATGGCTAAATGCTGTCATACATAGATAATGTTATAATGGCTAAATGCTGTCATACATAGATAATGATATCATGGCTAAATGCTGTCATATAGATAATGTTATCATGGCTAAATGCTGTCATACATAGATAATGTTATCATGGCTAAATGCTGTCATACATTGATAATGTTATCATGGCTAAATGCTGTCATTCATAGATCATGTTATGATGGCTAAATGCTGTCATTCATAAATCATGTTATCATGGCTAAATGCTGTTATACATAGATAATGTTATGGCTAAATGCTGTCATACATAGATAATGTTATCATGGCTAAATGCTGTCATACATAGATAATGTTATCATGGCTAAATACTGTCATACATAGATAATGTTATGGCTAAATGCTGTCATACATTGATAATATTATCATGGCTAAATGCTGTCATTCATAGATCATGTTATCATGGCTAAATGCTGTCATTCATAGATCATGTTATCATGGCTAAATGCTGTTATACATAGATAATGTTATGGCTAAATGCTGTCATACATTGATAATGTTATCATGGCTAAATGCTGTCATAT
Source organism: Megaustenia siamemsis (assembly GCA_032433765.1). Classification (NCBI taxonomy): domain Eukaryota; kingdom Metazoa; phylum Mollusca; class Gastropoda; order Stylommatophora; family Ariophantidae; genus Megaustenia; species Megaustenia siamemsis. The sequence goes on along the minus strand of JAVIAB010000160.1, from coordinate 74,216,944 downwards.
ATAGATAATGTTATCATGGCTAAATGCTGTTATACATAAATAATGTTATGGCTAAATGCTGTCATACATAGATAATGTTATCATGGCTAAATGCTGTCATACATTGATAATGTTATCATGGCTAAATGCTGTCATTCATAGATCATGTTATCATGGCTAAATGCTGTCATAGCTAATGCTGTCATGGTAAAATGCTTACATAACAAAATTGCGATAGAGAAAAATGAGGACAGACCACACAATGAGAACACCACCGTCAAGTTGTACATAGTCATCTACCTTTACCACATCCAATCTTCATCCAAATTTACCATTTCCAATCTTCCTCCATATTTACCATTTCCAATCTTCATCCATATTTACCACCTCCAATCTTCATCCATATTTACCATTTCCAATCTTCATCCATATTTACCACCTCCAATCTTCATCCATATTTACCATTTCCAATCTTCATCCATATTTACCACCTCCAATCTTCATCCATATTTACCACCTCCAATCTTCATCCATATTTACCATCTCCAATCTTCATCCATATTTACCACCTCCAATCTTCATCCATATTTACCATTTCCAATCTTCATCCATATTTACCACCTCCAATTTTCATCCACATTTACCATCTCCAATCTTGATCCATATTTACCACCTCCAATCTTGATCCATATTTACCACCTCCAATCTTGATCCATATTTACCACCTCCAATCTTGATCCATATTTATCACCTCCAATCTTCATCCATATTTACCACCTCCAATCTTGATCCATATTTATCATCTCCAATCTTGATCCATATTTACCACCTCCAATCTTCACCCATATTTACCATTTCCAATCTTCCTCCATATTTACCATCTCCAATCTTCATTCATATTTACCATTTCCAATCTTCATCCATATTTACCACCTCCAATCTTCATCCATATTTACCACCTCCAATCTTCATCCATATTTACCATTTCCAATCTTCATCCATATTTACCACCTCCAATCTTGATCCATATTTATCATCTCCAATCTTGATCCATATTTACCACCTCCAATCTTGATCCATATTTACCACCTCCAATCTTGATCCATATTTACCACCTCCAATCTTCACCCATATTTACCATTTCCAATCTTCCTCCATATTTACCATCTCCAATCTTCATTCATATTTACCATTTCCAATCTTCATCCATATTTACCACCTCCAATCTTCATCCATATTTACCACCTCCAATCTTCATCCATATTTACCATTTCCAATCTTCATCCATATTTACCACCTCCAATCTTGATCCATATTTATCATCTCCAATCTTGATCCATATTTACCACCTCCAATCTTGATCCATATTTACCACCTCCAATCTTCATCCATATTTACCACCTCCAATCTTCACCCATATTTACCATTTCCAATCTTCCTCCATATTTAACATCTCCAATCTTCATTCATATTTACCATTTCCAATCTTCATCCATATTTACCACCTCCAATCTTCATCCATATTTACCACCTCCAATCTTCATCCATATTTACCATTTCCAATCTTCATCCATATTTACCATCTCCAATCTTGATCCATATTTACCACCTCCAATCTTGATCCATATTTACCATCAGAAATCATCATCCATATTTACCATCAGAAATCATCATCCATATTTACCATCTCCAATCTTCATCCATATTTACCACCTCCAATATTCATCCATATTTACCATCTCCAATCTTTATACACATTTACCACCTCCAATCTTCATCCATATTTACCACATCCAATCTTCATCCATATTTACCACATCCAATCTTCATCCATATTTACCCCCACCAAACTTCTCCCATATTTACCAGAACGCACCTTCTCCCACATTTACCTCTTCCAATCTGTTTATGATAACTACACGGACCACGCTTTCATGTTTCTAACCCGGACATAAAAAACACCTTACACAAACACCAGCCGACTATGTTCAATCTCTCTGGTTCTCCAATCGTGATATTAATCTTATAATCAAGGTCGTGGCAGGTGGCAGTAAAGAGCTGAATTCTATCTATTGACCTTTCGAGCCGTAACCGGCCCATAGGGCGTAGACCAAGATACACCTTCTCCTATATGAATTTTTGTTCTAGCAGTTTTCTTTTAAAGATATTTTATCAAATCTCGCCATCTGTCTCTGTTCTGTGCAAGCAGTTCTATCTCATTGAGGGAGCCGATTCCTGCTGCTCTTGCCTCTCTCATCAATGTTCTTCTCAGTGTCTCCCTGGGTCTTCCTCTTTTTCTTTTACCTGTTGTTTCCCATATGAGGGCTTGCTTTGAACTATCAACCCTTACGTATGCGTGTGAGAGCTGGAAAACAACAAGAGATATAGAAGCAAGGTTGAACGCATTCGAAAATAAATGTCTAAGGAAAATACTTGGTATAGAATGGAACGAATTCAAAACAAACGAGGAAATTAGAGAAATTGCCAATCAACCACTAATATCTTCAGTAATAAAGAAAAGACGATGGTCATACGTTGGACATGTGATGAGAAGAGCTGAATTAATCCGATAATAATTGATGTGCCTGTCGTTAATTTCATTATTTCTCTTTTCATTACCAGGATAATGTAATTTCTTCATCGTTTAATTTTCTCCCTCGATTTGCCCTCAGACGATGAAATAAGCGCGCCAGTTCACGAGCAAGCACATGGGAACAAAGACAACGGCCACTAACTCCAGACGACAGCCAGTTGAGTCCGTAGCAAGGTAACGAGTGTGGTGTGGTTTCATTTCATTTATTTGATTAAGTTCCGTGTAGAGTATAGGTCTGTAACAGCTGCCATCAAACAATTTATAATCTGCGTTGTTATCTTCTTGCTCTTCAATAGTTATCCTGAAACCATTTATAATCTGCGTTGTTATCTTCTTGCTCTTCAATAGTAATCCTGAAACCATTTATAATCTGCGTTCTTATCTTCATGCCCTTCAATAGTTGTCCTACAACAATTTATAATCTGCGTTGTTATCTTCATGCTCTTCAATAGTTGTCCTACAACAATTTATAATCTGTGTTGTTATCTTCATGCTCTTCAATAGTTGTCCTGCAAACAATTTATAATCTGCGTTGTTATCTTCATGCCCTTCAATAGTTGTCCTACAACAATTTATAATCTGCGTTCTTATCTTCATGCCCTTCAATAGTTGTCCTACAACAATTTATAATCTGCGTTGTTATCTTCACGCTCTTCAATAGTTGTCCTACAACAATTTATAATCTGCGTTGTTATCTTCATGCCCTTCAATAGTTGTCCTACAACAATTTATAATCTGCGTTGTTATCTTCATGTTCTTCAATACCTTTCCCTCAAACAACGTATATGCTTTCTTTATTCATTCTTTTTTCGCGTGGGTTCTAGTTAATCCTATGTCTAGCTATATTATTAAGTTGTTTCCTGAAGGTGTGTCCTTGTAATCTATATTTCCTTATCTTAATTTACATCCTCATTGGTGATTGTAAACACTTTCACGCCGTCCCCCCAACACCGGCAAATGTTTCACTGATTCTAGACACCTGGTCCAGGATATACAACGGAGACATCAAACTGGTGGAGATTCCCCGCTTTCATGTGATACTCTTATACACATCACATGTTCAAGAGATGCCCCATGTCAAGGTTAGTGAAATCGTAGAGGACTGGCTATCTATGAACAGCACCAGGGTTCTAACCACGGTCCTTCAATCAGGCGACAAAATTGAATTTAAAGAATTAAGTACTTGACGTTTGATCAAGAAAGGGAAAGCACGAGATGACAAATCAATGGTAAGCTCCCTAAAAGATGTGCCTAAGGTATACAGCTGTCATATAATGCGCTACATAAATACACAAATGCCATAGCAAAAATTCAATTTTCTGTTTTCTTTTAAAATATTTATTTTATTGACCATTATAATTATTAAGGTTTTATTTTGTTTATTAATTTTTTTTACCTTTTCATTGAGGGGGGGGGGGGGGAGGGGGGATATATGAAGATATAGATGAGGATGATCGAATGCCATGTGGCGGAGACGACTCGAGTCGTTGACTTTGAGATCCTGGAATTGTATGTGGTGGGTTGCATGGTTTTCTTGATTTTCTGGGATATGCTGGAGTTGAGTTGAATCTTCTTCACTGTGGGGTTATTGGGTCGACTAAATCAGCAGGTCCAGACATGTCTTAGACGGTCTCCTTTATCATTAGCCAGAGCGTTTTGGCGCGGAATGTTCCCGGAAAGACCAATTGGAGTGAGAAGCGAGGTCTTGGTTAGCTGTGGGTCGGTAACCCTGCCGTGGCGACTGCGAGTACCATAACCTGAGTTCCCGAACAAAGTAGACTACATTTAGGTGCAAAACAATAGTATACAGAATACAAGACTGCACTTCTGTCTACATAATAGTATATAGAATACAAGACTGCACTTCTGTCTACACAATAGTATATAGAATACAAGACTGCACTTCTGTCTACACAATAGTATATAGAATACAAGACTGCACTTCTGTCTACACAATAGTATATAGAATACAAGACTGCACTTCTGTCTACACAATAGTATATAGAATACAAGACTGCACTTATGTCTACACAATAGTATATAGAATACAAGACTGCACTTCTGTCTACACAATAGTATATAGAATACAAGACTGCACTTCTGTCTACACAATAGTATATAGAATACAAGACTGCACTTCTGTCTACACAATAGTATATAGAATACAAGACTGCACTTCTGTCTACAAAATAGTATACAGAATACAAGACTGCACTTCTGTCTACATAATAGTATATAGAATACAAGACTGCACTTCTGTCTACACAATAGTATACAGAATACAAGACTGCACTTCTGTCTATACAATAGTATACAGAATAAAAGACTATACTATTGTGTAGACAGAAGTGCAGAATATACAAGACTTCCAGCCTCGGTGGCTGAGTGCTTAGTGTGCTCGCTCTTGATCAGATGGGTCCAAGTTTGGTGGGCGAAGTGATGGACGGAGCGCATGACCTAGAGGTGTGAACACACAGAGAAGGACCTAACGGTGACGTCAATTTTAGGTACGTGACTTGACGCCTTCATAATGAAGTGAACACTTGTTTGACCGACCCTAGGTCACATGCATTTTCAAGAATGATAAAACAGCGAAATGGGAAACCGTTTCCTCCTTTCAACTTTGACCTTGACACTTCCAAGGCCGCAGAGGGATCGTAGTGTTTGTCAATATCCATTGCTAATCTTGGCGAGATGTTTCATCTTACCTAATGAGTCGATGCCTGCCAACGTTGCTTCTCTTATAAGTGTTCTTTTCAGTGTCTCTCTGGGTCTTCCACTTTTTCTGTTGTTTTCCATAGACGAGCATGTTTTCGAATTCTCTTGTTGTCTCTTCTCAGCACATGCTCGACATGTCCATCTTCTCATCCTAATTGTAGATGAGATCGTTGGTTGCATAGCCACATCTCTTCTCTCTATATTAGTCTTGAATTCATTCCAGAGTACACATACTTTTCTTTTCAGGCATTTGCCCTCATAAGCGTTTAGCTTTCTTTCAATCTATTGTGTTCTCTAGGGAGCCGCGATAGCTCAGTGGTTAGTGAACTGGACTACAAAGGACAAGAGGTAGGGTTCGATCCCAACCGACGGCTTCCGGGTTCACCCAGCCTTTAATGGGCAACGGATTTTTTTCTGGGAAAGTAAAGCGGCACGGGCGTAATACTGACCTCATTACCCAAAAATCATGTGCCGAAAGTCTGTAAAATTTATGGTCACTAACACCATATTACCCTTACGCCACTTGACGTGACGGGGGTACTTTACTTTCTTTTTTTTTACTATTGTGCTGTCTTGTTTCACTTCAGCTTACTACAACCACAATGGACACATTTCTGTAACCACTTACATAGTCATGTGTATGAAGATTACATTCACTGTTTAAGCCTTTAAAGCCGTGACGTTTTGGATCCTTTTTTTCTGCTTTTTTTTTTCTTATCAATTCAGAATTAGTTGACTAAACCTTCGAAAAGAATCATATACAGGATGGTAATGTTTTTTTTGTATATAGATTATTTGGACACATTCATATAGTAATTATAGCAGCCTCTGTCAGACATATCTCACTATAGATTATTTGGATACACTCATATAGTAATTATAGCAGCCTCTGTCAGACATATCTCACTATAGATTATTTGGATACATTCATATAGTAATTATAGCAGCCTCTGTCAGACATATCTCACTATAGATTATTTGGACACATTCATATAGTAATTATAGCAGCCTCTGTCAGACATATCTCACTATAGATTATTTGGATACATTCATACAGTAATTATAGCAGCCTCTGTCAGACATATCTCACTATAGATTATATGGATACATTCATATAGTAATTATAGCAGCCTCTGTCAGACATATCTCACTATAGATTATTTGGATACATTCATATTGTAATTAAAGCAGCCTCTGTCAGACATATCTCACTATAGATTTTGCAGCGCCCCTAGGACATCAAGGAGGCCAACACTAAAAGGGAGCTCCTAAAAAAACATAAGAAACAAAATCGACATTTTTCGGGTACATCATGAGTAGAGGAAAGTTGGAGTACTTGGTTACAACTGTCAAAAAAGGAGGGAAAGGGATATCGCGGGCGACAAAGAGAGAAAATACTGGATAGCTCGGTGTCGTGGCACGGAAAACAGTCAACAACAGAACTGATACTATGTATGGTAGACAGAGAATTGTGGAAGGACATGATCGCCTACGCAAACCGGTATGGTGCATGATGATGATGATGATGAACAATTTGTAATTCTGAAATTCTGATCTACAAAACAATTTTTTTTTAAATGCACTTTAAAAGCCAATCCAAAGAATTACTTTGCAATTGTCTTGTGGACAATTCCTGGCAAGAAAAAAAGAAGAAAAAATATATAAAAAGATTAGAACAATAGAACAACAGAAGAATAGAACAGAAGAAAGAATATTAAAGATAAACCCGGAAAGGTTAGTCGGAACTTGCAAGGGAGATTATTGCGATGATCATCGTTCGTCTATACTTGAATTATCGTCCCCTGTCTCCTGTGTGAAAGTCAATATCACCCGAGTCCACATTTTTGTAGAGATCACATTTCTAATTAAAATGCAACAAGTGATATGTGATCTGTTCTTTCAAGGACATGTCGTCAGCACAGCGCAAATATTGCCGGCGCTGATTATCCAATACTTTTGCAGCAATCATTTTTTTTTTTACACATTTATCATCATCATCATCATCATCATCATCATCATCATTATAAAAATAGGAGAACGGGTTAACAAAAGTTTACACCATGGGTAGACGTTTATGCCGTACACTAGCTTTCAAAAAATCGTCCTCCCTTCAATAAAGATGAAAAAAATAGGTACTTGATCTCTGATCAGTCCTTTAAATAAAGATGGAAAAAATAGGTACTTGATCTCTGATCAGTCCTTTAAATAAAGATGAAAAAAATAGGTACTTGATCTCTGATCATAATGTAAAGGCATACAAGAGGAGAGTTACCTTGACTGTGCTGCCCTGACAGATGCGCACACCAAGTAAACAACCCCTTAAATTACTCATCAACCATGGTTGGCCTAAAAAAAAATCCTTCATTAAATGTCAAACGTTGCAAGGTGGGCCACGAGATGAATCCAAGCAAGAAAACATGTCGAGCTTTATAAGAAGAAGGCGTTGGAAATACATCGGTGATGTGCTGAGAATGAATGAAGAAAGACTTCCCCGTCAGGCATTCATGTGGAAACCATCTGGTAATAGAAAACAAGGCAGACCAAGAGAATTGCGATGCAGAACAAATACTAGGGAAGGCTCAACCAGGGGAACTAAGAAACAACTAAGAACTACAAGAACTAGCAGCAGACAGTCAGTCATGGAGAACTAAGACTTCCGCCCTATGTGCCGTCTTTAGAGCGAATGGAAAGTGAACGAAATAAGGAGTGAAAAATTGGTACTATCAACTTGTCATTTGGTCATTTCAAAATGCCACTTCACATTTTCTTGTTCTCTGGTAATTTCAACATGCCACTTCACCTTTTTTGTCATTTCAACATGTCACTTCATCTTTTTGTCATATCAACATGTCACTTCACCTTTTCTTGCCACTTGGTAATTTCAACATGTCACTTCACCTTTTTTGTTATTTCAACATGTCACTTCACCTTTTCTTGTCATTTCAACATGTCACTTCCCCTTTTCTTGCCATTTGGTCATTTCAACAAGTCACTTCACCTTTTTTGACATTTCAACATGTCACTTCACCTTTTCTTGTCATTTCAACATATCGCTTCACCTTTTCTTGCTATTTGGTCATTTCAACTTTATTTCCCCTTTTTTATCATTTCAAAATGTCACTTCACCGTTTTTGTCATTTCAACATGCCACTTCACCTTTTTTGTCATTTCAACATGTCACTTCATCTTTTTTGTCATTTCAACATGTCACTTCACCTTTTCTTGCCACTTGGTCATTTCAACATGTCACTTCACCTTTTTTGTTATTTCAACATGTCACTTCACCTTTTCTTGTCATTTCAACATGCCACTTCCCCTTTTCTTGCCATTTGGTCATTTCAACAAGTCACTTCACCTTTTTTGTCATTTCAACATGTCACTTCATCTTTTTTGTCATTTCAATATGTCACTTCTTCTTTTTTGTCATTTCAACATGACACTTCACATTTTCTTGCCATTTGGTCATTTCAACATGTCACTTCACCATATCTTGTCATTTGGTCATTTCAACATGTCACTTCACCGTTTCTTGTCATTTAGTCATATCAACATGTCACTTCACCTTTTCTTGCCATTTGGTCATTTCAACATGTCACTTCACTTTTTCGTCATTTCAACATGTCATTTAATTTTTTGTCATTTCAACATGTCACTTCACATTTTCTTGTCATTTGGTTATTTCAACATGTCATTTCACCTTTTCTTGCCATTTGGCCATTTCAACATGCCATTTCACCTTTTTTTCAATATGTCACTTCACCGTTTTCTTGTCATTTAGTCATGTCAACATGTCACTTCACCTTTTCTTGCCATTTGGTCATTTCAACATGTCACTTCACCTTTTTTCATTTCAACATGTCACATCACCTTTTCTTGTCATTTAGTTATGCCAACATGTCACTTTACCCTTTCTTGTCATTTAGTCATGTCAACATGTCACTTCACCTTTTCTTGTCATTTAGTCATGTCAACATGTCACTTCACCTTTTCTTGTCATTTAGTCATGTCAAGATGTCGCTTCCACCTTTTCTTGTTATTTAGTCATGTCAACATGTCACTTCACTTTTTCTTGTCATTTAGTCATGTCAACATGTCACTTCACTTTTTCTTGTCATTTAGTCATGTCAACATGTCACTTCACTTTTTCTTGTCATTTAGTCATGGCAACATGTCACTTCACCTTTTCTTGTCATTTAGTCATGTCAAGATGTCACTTCCACCTTTTCTTGTCATTTAGTCATGTCAACATGTCACTTCACTTTTTCTTGTCATTTAGTCATGTCAACATGTCACTTCACTTTTTCTTGTCATTTAGTTATGTCAACATGTCACTTCACCTTTTCTTGTCATTTAGTCATGTCAACATGTCGCTTCCACCTTTTCTTGTCATTTAATCATGTCAACATGTCACTTCACCTTTTCTTGTCATTTAGTCATGTCAAGATGTCGCTTCCACCTTTTCTTGTCATTTAGTCATGTCAAGATATCGCTTCCACCTTTTCTTGTCATTTAGTCATGTCAACACGTCACTTCACCTTTTCTTGTCATTTAGTCATGTCAACATGTCACTTCACTTTTTCTTGTCATTTAGTCATGTCAACATGCCACTTCACTTTTTCTTGTCATTTAGTCATGTCAACATGTCACTTCACTTTTTCTTGTCATTTAGTCATGGCAAGATGTCGCTTCCACCTTTTCTTGTCATTTAGTCATGTCAAGATGTCGCTTCCACCTTTTCTTGTCATTTAGTCATGTCAACATGTCGCTTCCACTTTTTCTTGTCATTTAGTCATGTCAACATGTCACTTCACTTTTTCTTGTCATTTAGTCATGTCAACATGTCACTTCCACCTTTTCTATCTCTACTTTCTTTGTCTCTGCTGCCGTGGCCCCGTTCTCCTCTCACTAATTCTCATAAATTGTGCCCGCCTGTATATTGCCCATGCCTTATTCTATTATGTCTTACATCCCTCATCATCATCATCGAGTACTTTCTTCACATCGATGGTTGGCTACCATGGAGCGCCATTCCGCTCTGTCTCTTGCTTTGATAGTGCAGGTTGTCATAGGCCGACTTGTCCATCTTTTGTTCATGATACTTGTCCATCTTTTGTTCATGATACTTGTCGATCTTTTGTTCATGATACATGTCCATCTTTTGTTCATGATACTTGTCCATCTTTTGTTCATGATACTTGTCGATCTTTTGTTCATTATACTTGTCCATCTTTTGTTCATGATACATGTCCATGTCAATCGAGGTCTGCCTCTGCCTCTGCCTCTTTTACCTTGTGTTTTCCCTTCCAAGATTACTTTTATTAGGCTTCTGAGTCTTTTATGTTCTACAGGATTGCCCCCAGTACACAGACCTGAGAAGAGCAATGTGGTCCACGCCCACCTCCCTGGAAGAAAAACTATATGGGGCAATCGATTCACTTAAACAGACAGCTGCCTTCATGAGAGAGTCTGGAATCCTACTCTGATTGAGACTTGGTCGCAGAGAGAGAGTCTGTAATCCTACTCTGATTGAGTCTTGATCGCAGAGAGAGAGTCTGGAATCCTACTCTGATTGAGTCTTGATCGCAGAGAGAGAGAGAGTCGGGAATCTTACTCTGATTGAGTGTTGATCGCAGAGAGAGAGAGAGAGAGTCTGGAATCCTACTCTGATTGAGTCTTGATCGCAGAGAGAGAGAGAGAGTCTGGAATCCTACTCTGATTGAGTCTTGATCGCAGAGAGAGAGAGTCTGGAATCCTACTCTGATTGAGTCTTGATCGCAGAGAGAGAGAGAGAGTCTGGAATCCTACTGTGATTGAGTCTTGATCGCAGAGAGAGAGAGAGAGAGTCTGGAATCCTACTCTGATTGAGTCTTGATCGCAGAGAGAGAGTCTGGAATCCTACTCTGACTGAGTCTTGATCGCAGAGAGAGAGAGTCTGGAATCCTACTCTGATTGAGTCTTGATCGCAGAGAGAGAGAGTCTGGAATCCTACTCTGATTGAGTCTTGATCGCAGAGAGAGAGAGTCTGGAATCCTACTCTGATTGAGTCTTGATCGCAGAGTGAGAGAGAGTCTATTAACAAGCCCCAACAATCTTATTTGTCTTGTTTGAATTGTGTTTAGTAGTTCTCTTGTCATATTTCTCAGACTTCATTTGTTTTCTTTCTTCCTGTTCAATTCTTTCTAATCTTCTATAAATCCACATTTCAAAATCTTCAATTTTATTTTCTGATTTCTTGTCTAATGTCTATGTTTCCTACAACCCTACTCAATATTTTATTTTCTCTGATGAACGAAACATCTTCTCAAAATTCCTATATGGTGCAGAAACATGGACATTAGACAAGAAAACAGAAAAGAAAATTGAAGCCTTTGAAATGTGGATATATAGAAGAATAGGTAGAATTGGATGGAAGGAAAAGGAAACAAACGATGAAGTCTTAAAACAACTAAAAATGAAAAGAGAACTACTAAACATAATTAGAAAAAGACAAATGAAATTTTTGGGGCACGTTAAAAGACACAACAGCCTAATAAAAGTAATCTTGGAAGGGAAAATACAAGGTAAAAGAAGTAGAGGCAGACCAAGACTAACATGGACGAGTAACATCAAAAGATGGACTCTTTCTTACTTCTATTGATATAGATATAGGCTCTCTACAGCACCGATTCTCTTTCTTACTTCTATTGATATAGATATAGGCTCTCTATAGCACCGATTCTCTTTCTTACTTCTATTGATATAGATATAGGCTCTCTATAGCACCGATTCTCTTTCTCACTTCTGTTGATATAGATTTGTTGCACAAGACATTTTTTTCTGAAATGCTATTTTGACCTGAGCTATTCTACTTTTTATTTCCGTGGTGCATCTTTCGTCTCATGTTATTGTGCCGAAGTATTTGACACGTTGCACTAGTTTCAGATTTGTTCTGTTAATTTTTATATTCCATGATGGTGATGAGGTAGCCGCGATAGCTCAGTGGTTAGTGAACTGGACTGCAAAGGACAAGGGGTAGGGTTCCATCCCAAATGACGGCTTCCAGGTTCACCCAGCCTTTAATGGGTACCTGATTTTTTTCAGGGAAAGTGAAGCGGCACGGGCGTAATACCGACCACATTACCCAAAAACTCATGTGCCGAAGGTCTGTAAAATATAGGGTCACTAACACCATATTCCCTATACGCCACTTGGCGTGACGGGGGTACTTTACTTTTTTTTATGATGGTGATGATTGTTTCTTCGATATGGTCATTGCTACGCCAAGTTTGAAATCTTGTAGACTGGAACTGAAACACTGATCAGAAAATTACAGCAACTCTGCTTCACCTTCCACTTAAGTGAGTATCACTAATGTTTTTTCCTATCTCTTGATAACGTTTTGTAAGCCTATATTGTTATGTGTTTTAATTAGTTTTAAAATATATGTATTATTGGCTTGAAAAAGACGGAAGAAATGTCATTTTATTGATGGAAAATGTACGTCAAATTAATCTGTCTCGGATTAGGGTTTCAAAAATATGGTCACCTTACTTATCTTGTGTTTTGTACTTAGTAGTTAGTAGCTTCTCCTAGAAATGCTATTTTTCTTGTCTTTTCATTCGCCGTGTATTCTCTTTTTCTATGAATCTGTCTGTTTCTTGTTTGAGTTGGAGCTTTAGAGTGTATTTAAGGAGATTGCGGCCTGCAGCTATGTCTTCTCATGCTGCAGGGTTTATGTTCAGAGTCTTCATGTCACGTTTACACACGTCTACAAATTAAAGTTTGGGCGCCCCCTAGTCCTTTTGCCATCTACCAGTTGTCCGTAGAGTATATCTTTTGTTATGCGGCCATCTTTAATACGGTGTACATGGCCAAGCCAGTGTAACCAACGTTGTTTGAGCTTCGCGTGTTTCATATTAACCTCCCATACAATATGTTTAGCTAAATTTGAAGGTTTTAATTTAACATAATCGAGTCACAAACACCATCTTGATGTTTTCTTCATGAAATATTTCTACATTTAATTTCGCAAACCATGGGCACCCGAAAGATTTTCTTAAACAAAGAATAAAGGAGGCAAAACGCCTGATAGCAACTGAGATAGACGATGCAAAGATCATAGTAATTGAGTTATTTGTGGGTCATCATCGTTGCACTCCGAACATGTCCATAGGTGCTCAGATCAGAAAGTCCCGTCCAGCGACTGACGACTCCAGTTCTGTGTTGATGATGGCTGTATGTTTTCAACAGTTCGTTGTCAACGAAACATAACTTTATTTCTGTGAGCCTCTAAACGACGAAAATCAAACGCCACGGTGTCTCCACGTGCCGTAGAGATAATTCACTGGAGTTGGCCAGTCTATAACGTGGAAACGGGTTCTGGACCGTGCTACTGAGTGAGTGCACGTGAATCTAGACCATCTACAGCATCGACCAAAGATCATAGTTGATGGATTGCACCAAGGTCGAGGAAGCAGAACTACCCAGACCATACTCCACCTTCTCACAGTGCCTCGATCAGCCGATTAAACAGTTTAGTCTCGCCAAGCGAGTGGCGATCGGAGAGGGAAAGCACCCAGGTAGTCAAAAATGACGTGCTGAAGTCGGATGCATTGGGCCGAAAGCCACGAATAAACCACATCACAATGCACATACGTCCATTTAACGTTTTTTACAGGACGGAATACAAAGAAGTCTATTCATTCCTTTAGTAATAATCGGGTGAATGCCAAAATGGAAGAAAGCAACCCAAGCCCACCCCCCCCCCCCCCCAAAAAAAAAATAATAATCAAATCAATGGCTCTATAGATGACCTTTAAGAACGGTTATACATTCTCCACGATTTACATCCATCGCATAATATTGAATTTTTAAAGGGCTGTAATACTCTCATTCTGATTTTCAGAAAGATCAAAAGCCAGTGCCAGAATGTGGTGTAGGATCATCAGTTTACATTTCATGGCCCTGATGTAGTAAACAGACAGCTAGAAGACTCTAACCGCTTTCAGCCCATGCGCTGTCCCGCATTCACGCCAGTCTTGGTAACTTGAAGGCAGACATTTACAAACTGAAAACATAAACACACAAAACATGAAAAAGAACAAACAAAAAAAAAAAAAAAAAAAAAAAAAAAAAAAAAACTGGTCATAATAAAAATCCCCACATTGTCAAGATACGAAACTGTGCTCTCGGTAATGAAATTAGTTCTGCCACTCGGTGCTCAGCTCGGTTAAATGCTAATCAAAATCGTTAAAAAAGACAGCAACTCGTGAATGTATCCAGGAACCATTTCTGGAAATAAAAAGAGCGATTTGTTTAGATTATTAAAAAAAAAAAAAAAGACTTGTTATTTGATGCTGCTGTAATGAGAAAAGAACAGAAACTGGATAGGACAGATCGATTTCCGAGTAAACACGAGCGATACTGACGCTAATTATGTAATTGGTCTATATGCTCTGTATTAATGCCCACTTTTGTCGCTTTAATGGCTAGAGAAAAAAAAAAGAGAGGGGAGGAGGAAGGGGGGGGGGGAGAGGAGGAATCGTCTCCGTTTTACTGGAGTTGGTAAACAGATGATTCCGTTTGTAGTTGAGTGATGTAACAACCAGCATCATGTGCCGCTGACTATCGTCTTGTTTCGATAACTATTCGTCTATAGTAGGAGGTAGTATAGTTTTACTTTCAAAAGTTATTTGTTAGTTAAATCTTTACGATTCCTATGCATTACCTTTCATTCACATCATTTATGTTTGTCACTATAACTTTGTTTTTCGATTTAAAATGTGAGTTTTAATGTCTCCATCCCTGTAAGAGACAATTTCTCTTTCACAGTTTAAAGATTTAGAACTTTGTAGAGAGAAAATTAGAGTTATTTTTACTCTATATTTTGTCCAAATTATTCTCCTCTTTTTCTCATTTCCGTTCTCCTTCTTTGTTTTATTTTCTGTCTTTTACATCTCTTTTATTGTCTTTGTGTTCTTCCTCTGGTTCTTCATCGCGTTCATCTTTGTTTTCTTCTTTTTCCTTCTTCTCCTTTATTCATTTTCATCTTCTTCATCTTTATTTCTTCTTCTACTTCGTTATGCTCTTGTGCTTCTACTCCATCTCTCTCTGTCCTCCTTTCCGTTCTTTTATTTCATCTCGATAATCGTTATCGTATTTTTTTTCCCCCATTTCACTTGCCCTAACTCTACAGGTCATGTACACATTTACAACTGGGCTGAAATTGTCAATCAGCACCGAGAGCGCCAACATTTCACAATTAGATTCAGAAGCATTTGCACGAAAACCTCTTTGATATTTTGACATTTTCAAAACACGAGATCTGAATCAAGCAAATTGTTAAATAGTTGGGTTTATTCATGAAAAAGTGATGGAAGAATGAAGAAATAAAGAAAAGGAAGAGTAGTAGAAAACATTTGAGTGCAGAGTGAGGGATAATTCTAGAATAACGACAAAATTTGATTATTGATATTTGATAGCAACTCGGCATTCTTCAGAGCACTCGACAAAAGCTCGGAACCAGGACAGTTCACGAGGGAGTTTGATGTGGGCAACGATGACGGGCCGAGGGCAGATGGCGAGAGAATTAGGTTTGTTTCATTAAATTGTTGGTTAAAGTACGTCATTTTTGTGGCGCTTATTCAGAGTTTTGTTGGTCCTGTCACTGTGTGTTTGGGCAGTGCACGTTCCGGGCTGTTCTGGTTTTAGAAAAGGCGTTTAATGATTTCGTTTCACATAGTCGTTTTATTGCTTTCAGGGGCGTTTATTATTGCAATTATTATTATTATTATTGATACTGCAATGAACATGATTGAAAGTTGTGTCAAACATTAAATTGTTCTAACGTTGGAGTATTGATAAATATTGATAGTATGTGGTGTTGTTCTGTAACAGTTTGTTCCAATGTTTTGTTTCATGTTGGTTTAATGTCTTGTTCTATGTTGGTTTAATGTCTTGTTTTGTGTTGGTTTAATGTTTTGTTCTATGTTGGTTTAATGTCTTGTTTTATGTTGCTTTAATGTTTTGTTCTATGTTGGTTTAATGTCTTGTTTTATGTTGCTTTAATGTCTTATTTTATGTTGGTTTAATGTCTTGTTTTATGTTGGTTTAATGTCTTGTTTTATGTTGGTTTAATGTCTTGTTCTATGTTGGTTTAATGTATTGATCTATGTTGGTTTAATGTCTTGTTCTATGTTGGTTTAATGTCTTGTTCTATGTTGGTTTAATGTCTTGTTCTATGTTGGTTTAATGTCTTGTTCTATGTTGGTTTAATGTCTTGTTTTATGTTGGTTTAATGTCTTATTTTATGTTGGTTTAATGTCTTGTTTTATGTTGGTTTAATGTCTTGTTCTATGTTGGTTTAATGTCTTGTTTTATGTTGGTTTAATGTCTTGTTTTATGTTGGTTTAATGTCTTGTTCTATGTTGGTTTAACGTCTTGTTTTATGTTGGTTTAATGTCTTGTTCTATGTTGGTTTAATGTCTTATTCTATGTTGGTTTAATGTCTTGTTTTATGTTAGTTTAATGTCTTGTTCTATGTTGGTTTAATGTCTTGTTTTATGTTGGTTTAATGTCTTGTTTTATGTTGGTTTAATGTCTTGTTTTATGTTGGTTTAATGTCTTGTTCTATGTTGGTTTAATGTCTTGTTTTATGTTGGTTTAGTTTCTTGTTTTATGTTGGTTTAATGTCTTGTTTTATGTTGATTTAATGTCTTGTTTTATGTTGGTTTAATGTCTTGTTTTATGTTGGTTTAATGTCTTATTTTATGTCTTGTTTTATCTTGGTTTAATGTCTTGTTTTATGTTGGTTTAATGTCTTGTTTTATGTTGGTTTAATGTCTTATTTTATGTCTTGTTTTAGGTTGGTTTAATGTCTTGTTGTATATTTGCTTAACGTCTTGTTTTATGTTGGGTTAATATCTTATTTTATGTTGGTTTAATGTCTTATTTTATGTTGGTTTAATATCTTATTTTATGTTGGTTTAATGTCTTATTTTATGTTGGTTTAATGTCTTATTTTATGTTGGTTCAATGTCTTATTTTATGTTGGTTCAATGTCTTATTTTATGTTGGTTTAATGTTTTATTTTATGTTGGTTTAATGTCTTGTTTTATGTTGGTTTAATGTCTTGTTTTCTTATGTTATTAACTATTTTAATTTTTGTTAATTTCATTTTCTTATTTTCTTACGTTGGTATAATATAAACCCACTCCCCCCTCTCTAACCGCACCCCGTTTTGAATCCACAGAGAAATCAAGTGATAATGCCATCTTTCAACTAATATGTAATGACCACATGTCATGAAAACAATGGCTTCCCCACATCGTTTAACGCTTCTTCCAAATGTGGTTTGGGTCATATTTCAAATATAGAAAACAAAGAGCGTGAGAGGCCGACAGAAAGGCAAGAGACCGCAAACTGTATCTCTCCTCGACATGTAGAGGCCAATGAGGAAGGGAAACATAACAATAACAACAATAATAACACTAATGTTACGTATGTATATATATATATATATATATATATATATATATATCATCATCATCATCATCATCATCATCAAGTACCAAGTTTGCTGGCGTTAGTGAGCATGTCTCTCCACAACTTTTGATCACGACAGTTATTTATCATTTCTGTTGTTGACCTTCTGCCAAGCCATTCTCTTAAGCTGTCTGGTATCTTTTCTCTTTGCTTCCCTCTATCTCTTCGTCCCTCAATTTTCCCAGTTATTACAATATATCCCAGTTGTCACAATATATTTCAGCTGTTCCCTTCTCATTACATGGCCAACAATTGATGATTGTTTCTTCCTAATATTTGATAGCTCTCTTTTTGCTTTGGCCTCTTTTAGCGAGTTTTCATTGCTATTTTTAGCTGTCCGTGGTATTCTTAATATTCTTCTGTAAAACCACATTTCTACAGACTCCAGTGATTTTCTTGTTTCTTATCCTACTGTTTATGATTCGCATCTTCATGTTAAGACTGGCTCTACGTGACATTTAAGAACGTTTTTTCCTCTTTCGATTGTCAAAAAATGGATTACACAGTTTTTTCTTCATTTTTTGGAAAGCTGATTTTGCCTGAGCCATTCTGCATCTCACTTCTGTTGTACATCTTACGTCTGAGGTTAACAAAGTTCCCAGATATTTAAATTCATTGACCTATTTTAATATTGTTCCACTTGTCTTTTATTGTGCGATGAGGTGATGTCTTTTTCTTTGTTGTTACCATTACTTCTGTCTTTTTTTACTATTAAGGCTGAGTACTTTATTTTTGCCTTTCTTCACTATATTATCTAACATTTCTTGTAATGCTATAAATATACAAAGGTATAACAATGATTGGTTCTCAGAAGATTGAAGAAGACATTTTCCAAGAAATAAAGGACACCTGTTTGCGTTCACTGTGTCAGCCTTGGTGTGTGTTTACTATTAAGGCACGCGGTGAATGCCAAGGGGATTGTCCAAGATACTTCTCTCCCCTGCACAAGATGACCTATCAGATCTTCATGATTTACGAGGCCATCATGGATTTGACTAACTGTCCTTCTATCAGAACTTTGAGATTTAGACGGTCGGGTCAGACTTGACTAACTGTCATTCTATCAGAACTTTGAGATTTAGACGGTCGGGTCAGACTTGACTAACTGTCCTTCTATCAGAACTTTGAGATTTAGACGGTCGGGTCAGACTTGACTAACTGTCCTTCTATCAGAACTTTGAGATTTAGACGGTCGGGTCAGACTTGACTAACTGTCCTTCTATCAGAACTTTGAGATTTAGACGGTCGTGTCAGACTTGATTAATCGTCCATCTACCATAACTTCGACATCTAGACAGTTCTCATCTACCAGATTAATCGTCCATCTACCAGATTAATCGTCCATCTATCAGATTAATCATCCATCTACCATAACTTCGACATCTAGACAGTTCTCATCTATCAGATTAATCATCCATCTACCATAACTTCGACATCCAGACAGTTCTCATCTATCAGATTAATCATCCATCTACCATAACTTCGACATCCAGACAGTTCTCATCTATCAGATTAATCATCCATCTACCATAACTTCGACATCTAGACAGTTCTCATCTATCAGATTAATCGTACATCTACCATAACTTCGACATCCAGACAGTTCTCATCTACCAGATTAATCATCCATCTACCATAACTTCGACATCTAGACAGTTCTCATCTACCAGATTAATCATCCATCTACCATAACTTCGACATCTAGACAGTTCTCATCTACCAGATTAATCATCCATCTACCATAACTTCGACATCTAGACAGTTCTCATCTACCAGATTAATCATCCATCTACCATAACTTCGACATCCAGACAGTTCTCATCTACCAGATTAATCATCCATCTACCATAACTTCGACATCTAGACAGTTCTCATCTACCAGATTAATCGTCCATCTACCAGATTAATCATCCATCTACCATAACTTCGACATCTAGACAGTTCTCATCTACCAGATTAATCATCCATCTACCATAACTTCGACATCTAGACAGTTCTCATCTATCAGATTAATCATCCATCTACCAGATTAATCGTCCATCTACCATAACTTCGACATCTAGACAGTTCTCATCTATCAGATTAATCATCCATCTACCAGATTAATCATCCATCTACCATAACTTCGACATCTAGACAGTTCTCATCTATCAGATTAATCATCCATCTACCATAACTTCGACATCTAGACAGTTCTCATCTACCAGATTAATCGTCCATCTACCAGATTAATCGTCCATCTACCATAACTTCGACATCTAGACAGTTCTCATCTATCAGATTAATCATCCATCTACCATAACTTCGACATCTAGACAGTTCTCATCTATCAGATTAATCATCCATCTACCATAACTTCGACATCTAGACAGTTCTCATCTATCAGATTAATCATCCATCTACCATAACTTCGACATCTAGACAGTTCTCATCTATCAGATTAATCATCCATCTACCATAACTTCGACATCTAGACAGTTCTCATCTATCAGATTAATCATCCATCTACCATAACTTCGACATCTAGACAGTTCTCATCTATCAGATTAATCATCCATCTACCATAACTTCGACATCTAGACAGTTCTCATCTATCAGATTAATCATCCATCTACCATAACTTCGACATCCAGACAGTTCTCATCTATCAGATTAATCATCCATCTACCATAACTTCGACATCTAGACAGTTCTCATCTATCAGATTAATCATCCATCTACCATAACTTCGACATCTAGACAGTTCTCATCTACCAGACCAATCGTCCATCTACCAGATTAATCATCCATCTACCATAACTTCGACATCCAGACAGTTCTCATCTACCAGATTAATCGTCCATCTACCAGATTAATCATCCATCTACCATAACTTCGACATCCAGACAGTTCTCATCTACCAGATTAATCGTACATCTATCAGATTAATCGTCCATCTATCAGACCAATCGTACATCTACCATAACTTCGACATCCAGACAGTTCTCATCTACCAGACCAATCGTACATCTACCTGAGCCCCGAGACTTAGATGGTTCACCAAACGTTCTGCTTTTCGCCAGTTTCTATTTACCATATTTTACACGATGTTATAAGAGTAACGTCCCTTTCCCACATTTCAAGTCTCGAGCAATACAAAGCCATACACCAGTCCCTGCTGAACAAAACAACTAAAGTAATATCGATAAACAGCCGTGTCTCTTCCAGTTAAATCCAACGTATTTACACCCGTGCATTTAATAATGCTACATACATCATATGTTGTGGTTCATTTCACCCTTTGCCAGAAATCTACAATTACACAACTTCTTGTCTCTTGGTCACAATTATTTGTGTTCATGTTGTTTCTTGTTCACAATTATTTGTGTTCATGTCGTTTCTTGTTCACAATTATTTGTGTTCATGTCGTTTCTTGTTCACAATTATTTGTGTTCATGTTGTTTCTTGTTCACAATTATTTGTGTTCATGTTGTTTCTTGTTCACAATTATTTGTGTTCATGTCGTTTCTTGATCACAATTATTTGTGTTCATGTTGTTTCTTGGTCACAATTATTTGTGTTCGTGTTGTTTCTTGTTCACAATTATTTGTGTTCATGTTGTTTCTTGATCAGCATTTGAAGAACACAAAAAATGTCGTTATTTAAATTATATTGTGTCAGCTGTCAGTGGATATGTCCAATCTTCGACGTTAATTAACGAAAAGCATTGTTGAGCGCGAGGTAAAATAAAAAAGATATATTTAATTTCGTTGAAATAATTCGTGCTAACAGAAAGTGTCAATATCTAGTTGACAGATTTATGTGTGTATGTATATGTGTGTGTGCGTGTGTATATATATATATATATATAGAGAGAGAGAGAGAGAGAGACAGCTGATAGATCAACATCATCAGGTCGCATGTAAATTGCTGCACGTACATTCACCACATCCCGTCTGAAAGAATCTTTGTCTCTAGTCAGATCTTTCATAGAACACTGCATTCACCACATCCCTTCTGAAAGAATCTTTGTCTCTAGTCAGATCTCTCATAGAACACTGCATTCACCACATACCGTCTGAAAGAATCTCTTTCTCTAGCCAGATCTCTCATAGAACACTGCATTCACCACAGCCCGTCTGAAAGAATCTCTGTCTCTAGCCAGATCTCCAACAGAACGATGCATTCACCACAGCCCGTTTGAAATAATCTGACTTTAGTCAGATCTCACTCTTCTGTTTTCATGTTCAAAGCCTCCTTGACGTCTTGAAACCATCTTCTTCTTGGTCTGCCCCCGATGCATCACGCAGGAACCATGCCTTCTATTATCGGTCTTCCCCAGCCTGCTGTGTCTTTTGACGTGGCCTTAGTATTTTAATTTCTTCTTGACAGACAGATGGAGACAGACATACATACATTCAGGTAGATTCAAACAGACAGACAGCGATCCCAGCTTTCATGCACGCTATTATTGCTCCTCTTATCGCATCATAACATCATATCGGTCACGTGGTAGCAATAGCATATTGCTGTGGATCTCCTTCATACATCGTGGGGGGCAATGCTGGTGTTGAGGTCAACGATAGAGCAGACAGACTTGCCGGTTGGGCAGTAGTAGTAGATAAACACAGCCAATGGATAAGTCAGATATCATTAACATCCTACAAGAGATGGCTCGAATATAGGACTTTGACAGAAGTACAAATACATGGCTATCTAGACTGTGTGAACTGGGAGTGTAGAGAGATATCATTAACAATCTACGAGAGATGGGTAGAACAAAGGACTTTGACAGAAGTACAAATACATGGCTATCTAGACTGTGTGAACTGGGAGTGAAGTCCGGTGTTGTCAGAACAGAGCGATATTCTGGACAAATGAGAGGGTTTGTCAACCAACACCGAACTGGCACAATGAGCGGCTGTGTGCTGAGGAACAATTGGAGGACAAGATGGGAGCACCTATGGGTGAGTCCGGAGCGCTGTGAAGAGGATCCTAATTTAATATAACGTAACTTAAACGTATGCTCAATCTATGAACCGGTTTATTTCCGTCATATCTGTAGGTCTGCTTCCTTGTATATAGCCATTACTGTAACGAAAAACAAGTAGCTACCCAGGACATATTTCACCCATACCCTTGCTCATACCTTACCCATATCCTACCTATATCTTAGCCATCATCATCATCATCGAGTGCCGTCTCCGCAACAAAGGTTGGCTACCATGGATCGCCATTCTACTCTGTGTCTTGCTTTGATGGTGCAGGCTGTCATAGATTGACTTGTCCATCTTTTGATGTTACTCGTCCATGTCAGTCTTGGTCTGCCTCTGCCTCTTTTACCTTGTATTTTTCGTTCCAATATTACTTTTAGTAGGCTGTTGTGTCTTTTAACATGCCCCAAAAATGTCATTTGTCTTGTCTTAATTGTATTTAGTAGTTCTCTTTTTCTTTTCAGTTGTTTTAAAATTTCATCGTTTGTTTTCTTTTCCTTCCATCCAATTCTACCTATTCTTCTATAAATCCACATTTCAAAGGCTTCAATTTTCTGTTCTGTTTTCTTGTCTAATGTCCATGTTTCTGCACCATACAGGAATATTGAGAAGATGTAACATTTTGCCATTCTTAGTTTCAGCCCTGGTGTTATTTGTTCTGTTGTTAGTATATTTATCTTACCCATACCCTCTTCCTACCCTACCCATATCTTACCAATATCTTATCCATACCCTGACCTTACACCTACTCCTACCCTACCCATATCTTACCCATACGCTAACCTCACACCTACCCATACTCTACACATACCCTACTTCTACCCTACCCATATCTTACCAATATCTTATCCATACCC